>JAHBCN010013745.1:0-24084 GCA_019359885.1 Listronotus oregonensis
AATGTTATTCTACATGGCCACCCTCTAATTTAAAAAAAAATGATAATTTTATCTAAAAACATCTCTCTTTGTTTTTTCCGAATAAATTTCTAAACTACAAGTAAAATAACTTCCAAATTTTTTGTTAAATCAATAGTGCCCTTTAAAAAAAAATTACTTTCCTACTTTTCCCTTTTAAATTAAATTTAGTCTTTTAATTTTTTCTCTATAACATTTAGCATATTTAGAAATTTATACTTTATGAGACTAAAATACTGAAATATTGTTTTCTAGTCTTGTAGAGATCAGTCGAAAAAAATCTGGTGCAATTTTGGCCAAAACGTCGGAAAGTAATTCCATTTTTCTCGCGGTTTAAATAATATGGTAACTTCATTGATAACATAACATTTCACCTCTAATTATGGTCACTTGCGGTATAAAATGGATAGTAAGTTTACTAAAAGAACATGTTTTTAAAAATTGCTGTTTTGTTTTTTTGAAATATCATTTTCAAGTTTAAAAGAAAAACAAAAATATCTTTCTATAAATTTGACGACATCAGTAGTAATGCCTTGCCGTGGTTATTCGCAACTGTAATAAAATGTTGTCTATTTTTATAACCATTCCGTAAGTAATTATATAGTAACATTCTTATTGGTAGTGCTAAGAACATTTAAACAAAATGATTTTTCACTATTTTGTATTCCAGATAAAAAGTGTAATATCCCAAAATACCAGAAAAAAAAATATCTATTTAATTTCTACTTAATAATTTCCTAACATCGCTGTTCTTTTTCCTAATGATTCACAGAGCTTTTGCTTTATATAATATATTTATTTTACCAATCTATACTGTTAGTGAGTGTTATAGGATTCTTGTAATTTTTTTTCTCGAGGCGTTTTCCTGGTTTTTGTCTGCAGCGAAGTCCGCAAGGGTTTCCCAAATGTATCAAACTGGTAAGTTATTTGACTATCTTCATTATGTTCTTATTTTAGGTATTTTTCATGGTCATTAAAATTTTCAGTAAACACGTAATAATGAAGTATTTCTGTATTCTTTGGAACTCTGTCAATTTTTTTTTTCATTTTTGCCTTTTTGCTCTTTGAATAATCATAAAAGATGTTAGTTGTGGTTAGACATATCTCAGAAGTTTAAAAACATTTAGCGGTAATACAAAAATATGTTTCCACAGGATGGAATTGATCTACCACCAATAGCTTTGATATCTCTGAAGAAGTCAACTCCTGATCCACAACAAACTTTTTTGTAGCACCAGGTGAACCTATTGTCCGGCAGTTTTTGGAACAGTATTTCCTCATCTATGATACAGAAAAAGACAACCATTCTGCAGGCTTATCATGAACATACCATGTTCTCATTTACCATGGCATATCCATATGGTTATGGCAAAGATAAAAATGTGGCATGGTTAAACTGGTACAATACCGATAATAGAAACATATTGAGAGTCCAAGATATCGACAGACGATGTAAATTGCTGAAGCAGGGACAGTTAAGTGTGGTATCGTTTTTGCAAGATATGCCACTGACTAAGCATGATATACATAGCTTTACTGTTGATCTTACTTTATTTACGGTAAGTTTAAATCTTTATAAGTGTATAGTTAAGTAGAGAGCAGCCATTCCACGATTACGGATGGGACACTATTTTGTCAACTTTTCTGTTTCATTGAATTTTAGGTTCTATGTTTTATATTTTGTAAATTTTTAGCATCTATTACCAATTAACATGTCTTGAGAGCGATTGAGATTTATGAATAGTTTTTGTATTGACCTTTTAGTTTTACTACAATACACAATATAATATTGATTAAGGATGGGACAAAAAAATATACCCTAAAAATTTTAGGCGGAATCCAAACCTTAAAATCTGTGAATATTTTTTTACAAAAAAAATCACGTCATTTGACTAAAACATGTGTTAAGTAATTAATAACACAAATGGATTACTTTTACATTTTGGTATGCTCAGATTGTTGTGAGAACTAAGAAAGCAGTGTGTTTACGGATGGGACATTACGGACGGGACAAATCATTTATTCAAATAATTTACTATATTTTATTGCAAACACTTATTAGTAAATTAACATTTAAGTAAGAGTAACATTAAAAAAAAAATACAAAAAAACTTAAACGGTTTCTACTTTTTCTGATAATGAAGTGCGTTAAATCACAAATATGTATAGAGACGGATCTAAATCTATAGAGAAGATTAAATCCCCAAAAAATGGTCATCCGGCTATATTATGAATCATTAAAAGGCAAACAAAATATACTTTTTGGGTTCACATAAATTTTAAAAAATGTATTGTAAGTAAAAAATAGTATAATGTATTTTCCTTTTCCTAAAATACTGTAAAACTGGGCATTTTCAAGTTTTTGTATATTACGACCGGGACAAAATTAATTCACACAAAATATGAAAATTTTTTTTTACGATAATTCCTTAGTTGGTCAACGCAACAGCAACTAAAAGTTGGTGGATCTATTTCCAAGGAAAAACAAATGTTATAAAAAAACTCCAAAATTTGTTTACGGATGGGACAATATATTAAAATGGAACAGTTTGGCAGTAAAATAACTAAAATTACTTACCTAATTTTCGAAAAATTATTAAAAAATCACTTTTTAACACTTCACATTGACAAGCTAAATAAGTTGTTTATAGAAATGTTCATTTGTTTAGGCGCCACGGCCTACCCGATTCGGAAGAAAACAGTTCCTTTGTTTGTAAAATAAAGGGAGTAACATTTGAGGCGGCGTAAATATTTAAGACGAAGATGGAATTTATATTTTTTTGTTTATTTAAACCTTATGGTATACCCTTTAAAAAAACCTAATTTATATTAATTTATTTATTGTTTCCAAAATATGGAAAAAGTTGACATGTACGGTGGAATGGCTGAGAGATAATTCACACTACTTGAAGTTTTTCTAATTTTTTTATTTTTAGCCCCAAATGATTACCCTAACAGTATCAGGCATGTTCAAAGAATTAAAAAGTGGTCACAAAATACCACCAACCAGATTTTTCTTCAGGACCCTTGTTATAGTTCCTGCTGGTTCAGGATTTTGTATAGCCAATGAGGAATACCATATCTCAAATGCTACACCAGACCAGGCAAAGGTAAAAATATATTTACCCATTCTAAGCACTAAAAATCTAAAAACTATTAGTTTTTTTAATTGTATTAATCTACTTCCTGATATTTTATTATTATTTAATTAAATAAACATTTCTTTGTTTTTTCTCATTCAGGAAGCATTTAAAACTCCATCTTTACCAGCACCAGCTCCAGGTACTGCAGAAATAACCTAATTACCCATTAAAGCCAGTAGCATCTTCAACCTGATAATGCCACCAAAGGGAGATGGTTAAGAAATGATACAAAACAGAATGAATTTGGGTGGACAATCAAGTAAGTATTAATTATTTGGTGAAAATAGAAAATGATTTAAAAATCCGGGCCATAAGCCCCTTATTCCTAACGGGTTTGCGCTCTTGGACCATAGGTAACTTTTTTATTTAAAGTTTTTGACAATAGTTTAAATAAAATATTACTAGTAAAGTTGGTTTAGATATAGGGATTCCTTTATGAAAATGACTTTTTTTTTAAAGACCCTTATAATTATTGAATTTTTAGGTTTTCCAAAAATTTGTTATGTTTTTGGTATTTTTGTTTTGAAACGTACTTTTTATACATAGAGTAAACTATAAATATAAAATTTTCTTGTTCTGTATAGCCCATTTTTCATACAAATTATATTGCTAAAAGTCAAAACTTTTGAAAAAAATGACATTAATTCTTTTGTCCAAATGTGATTTGGTATAAAAATAATAAATATTAGCCAATTTAAAAGTCAAAATGCTATTTTCAATTTTGAATATCTTGAAGGTTGAATGGTATAGGATCTTACAACAGAAAAAACAATGTTTGCGGCAATCTAAAAATTCAATAATTTGATAAGGTTTCTGTTTCTAAAAAAATGTTCCTAACATTTCGTAATGGAGAACCCTATATATCCCAAACCAACTTTTACTAGCGCTTCTTAAAAGGACCAATAAATGTTAGATTTAAACCATAAGTCAAAAACTTTAAATAAAAAAAATTACCTATTGGTCAAAATGTGGCCAATAACCATGTACTGTAGAAAGGTACTAGAATGTTAAAGGACTTTTATTGTTTCATACGTTCAATTGATCCAAAAATATTGAAAAACCGCGGTGTGCTACTACTGTCAGGACTGAATTTTTGAAATAGGTGTGGCTTTGTCCACTTTTTAGATTTTTAATTTAAACTTAAATTTTGTGCAATTTTGGACACATATGTTAACAGAAAAGTTGTTTAAAATTACAATCTCCATTGAAATGTCATATTGTCACATATCTAAACCAAAAAAACATATATTTATTGTAAAAGATGCAAAGCAAAAAAAAAAATGTTATTGTTATTTTTCAAATTTTGAGCCAGAAGTTTTTCCAGGTAAATTTAGTTATAGTTATTGCTTCGCAGCAAAAGAAGATTTTATCATGTCTTTAAAATGGTTTCTTTTAAAATTATTTAGGATTTGTAATAACTGAGATATGAGTTTATTATTTGCTTCTGTTTCTTTTTTTTTTTAATGTTTTTCTTCAGACTTTTTCTATAACTTCTTTTCCTATGGATTCTAGAACTTTAAAGTGGTGCTTGGGTAAAATATGTAGAATTAATAGTAACAAGATATTATTTTTTTTTTTTTTTTTTTTTTTTTTTTTTTTTTTTTTTTTTTTTTTTTTTTTTTTTTTTTTTTTTTTTTTTTTTTTTTTTTTTTTTTTTTTTTTTTTTTTTTTTTTTTTTTTTTTTTTTTTTTTTTTTTTTTTTTTTTTTTTTTTTTTTTTTTTTTTTTTTTTTTTTTTTTTTTTTTTTTTTTTTTTTTTTTTTTTTTTTTTTTTTTTTTTTTTTTTTTTTTTTTTTTTTTTTTTTTTTTTTTTTTTTTTTTTTTTTTTTTTTTTTTTTTTTTTTTTTTTTTTTTTTTTTTTTTTTTTTTTTTTTTTTTTTTTTTTTTTGTTTTTAATTTTATGTTTTTTTTATTTTTAAATTAATTTAGTAAATTTTTTTCTCATTTGTGATATTAGTTTTAGGATTTATTATAAATTGACAGGGTTTTATATGCCAAGTGGCATAATTTTATATAATAATGGAACCAATAAAGTATATGGTATAAGTATGGACTACTTCTTCAACTTTGAAATGTCATATCTCGTTACTACTAACTATTTCTCCATACTTTACCCAGGCACTGTTTTAAAGGTAGTAAAGTAGGCTTGCTATATCATGCTACATTGTCTATACCAGGATCCATAGGAAAAGAAGGTATAGGACAAAGTCTGATGAAAAACAATAAATATTAGAAAAAAACCATAAGAGCAGCCAACTTTGAAAAATCATATTTTGGTTACTACAAATCCTAAATACTTTACACACATCTTTTTTTGTAAAGTAATATCTATACCTAAATTTATGTAAAAAAGTTATGGGTCAAAATTTGAAAAATAAAAAATGCATTTATTTTTGTTTTGCTTTGTTTTAAATATATGTTTATCAAAAAAAATAACTTTTTGTGGCCTAAATATGTGACATTTCAATAGGAAATTTAATTTTGAATAACATTTCTGTTAATGTTTGTGTACATAGAATTTGAGTTAAAATTAAAAAACAACAAAGTGGATAAATTCACCCCTATCTCATCTATCACACTTTGAAATGGTAGCACTCCGCGGTTTTTTCGTATTTTAGGATCAACTTAATCTCTAAAACAACATTACTTCTTTAACATTGTGCTTCCTTCTACCCCTTTTTTATCATAGACAATAGCCTATTACTAAAATGAAATTGAAATATCAGATTTCAGAAATTATTCCATATTATGCACAGTAAAAACCAAATTCTAAATTATTTATGAATGGCATCAAATTTCATACCTTTTCTTAATTTTGCTGTCTGCATCTGTACACCCTGTATGGGGATATTAGAAAATTTTTAGTAAATATTATCAAACAGTAGTCTTACTATATATTCCTTACAGGTGTTTAGAAGGCAACGACTGGGACTTTATGAGAGCTGGTACCACTTTTGATAACCTTCAAAGCCAGGGAGCTATACCACCAGAGGCTTTTGTAAAATGACACGACAACCCATTTGTTTTGCAATAAGTGTCTTTAAATGTGTAAATAGTTAGTTCTTAGAAAGACTATTTTTATCAGTTCATGAAGTATGTCTCAAAAAGTACTGTCGCTTTGTGGAATCCTTGATAAGAGTGAGAGGCAAAAGATTACTTTCTGAAAAATAGGTTCATTAAAAGTATTTGTAGTGATGTAAATGTATGTGAAATTAAATTATTTTTAAAATTCACATTAAGTTTATTTATAAAGTTTAAAATAATGATTTTTTATATATAACATAAAATATGTTATAAATATTAAGTCCTAACAGCCATGACCCTTTCGGATTCATTAATACTATGATAGGCACATTGTGACAGTTGAGGATGACTTTCTAATTGGTCCCTTATTAATAATTATTTATGTTAAATGTGATATGATGAGGGATATTTTTATCTGTATACATATATGTATATAGCTGTTAAGTTCGTTCGTTTGTAGTTTTACATAGAAATCTCTATTTTTAATTTTGTTAAGTAGATCCAAGGTTTATTGCTAAAGCACATATGACGATTTTGATTATTAAATTTCGTTATTTTATTCGTTTCTAAGACATTTTTTGATTGGAAATCAGACACTCTATTTTAAGCATCATGCTACTGGATCTGATTTTATTCTGCTGGATGAAAATTGTCTGTATCGTCTTTTTTTTTCTAAAGAGTTGGCTGACAGATTTCCTCATACAAGTTTTGGGTAAAATAATTAGCACGACTGGCCTCTGTTTAAATAAATTACACCCTTTAAAACCCCACTTTTTTATTAGTTATGCTATTGGATCTTAAGATTCTCTTTCTCATTTTAAAAGACTGTTTTTTATGTGCTAGCAAAAAACTTTGTTAAGTAAATTTTTAAGGTGAAATAACACAAAATATATTTATACAGGAATATTAAGAAAAAACACTGTTTTTTCAAAATTTGTAAAATGTATATGGTGCATCTTGGTGATTGAAAGGTATTACACACAAGTATTGAAATAATAATCTTGTTGCCATTTAATTTAAAATTGGTGTATATTCTGCTAGGAAAAACATATTGCTCCAAAAAAATATACTGTTACTTTTTTTTTAATTAAATGAAAACTTTTTACTTTGGTACCTGTTCGGAGTAACATTATCAAAAGATAAACAAAACATATAAAAAAATTTAAAATGTTAATGGACAGTACTGCTAAAACAGTAATCGACAAAAAATCGGTACACAAGTTTTTGGAATATGATGATTTTTTGAGGGTACAATAATAGCAGTACTGTCCATAAACGTGTTAACAAATAATTTCTTATTGCAAAAACAATAAACAATGACAAACATATTAAAACCTAAAAGAAAATAGGTTTAAACACCTTTTTTAAATTTATTTTTTAAAGAAGTCCAAATTAAAACGGCTTTTCCTGATTTATATTTTAAGAGACCTATATATCATTTTTTATTTAATGTGTAATAAAAACATTCAAAATATTTTAATAAATAAAGAAACAAATGGACACTTTTAAAAAGATTGGTTTACTTTTTCTTTTTTTAACTACAAGGAGTTCTTAATTAATTTGTTGAATTTTGGAAATACATATTAGATTACTTTTTTAAATGTTTGGTTTTCTTTTGACATTGGTACCAAATTAAGGTAAAGTTTTTATATAATTAAAAAAAATGCGATATGTATATTAGAAAGTAAAAAATATCCTTTTAAATTTCAATAATAAAGAATATGAAAATTAAATGGCAAGCTAGTACTTATGGTTAGTTCCAGTTTTCAAAAACAGAATCATTTTTGCAGTGCCACATTTTCCATATTTTTAACACACTATATTTTATATTAAATGAGTTACCATCAGACTGTTATTCATTAACTTATATATCTTTTAAATAATGAAGACACTAGTTTACAATAGGATGCCACGCATTTGTAATAAAAGAAACTGCATCATTGCTATTAAGCAAAACTATGTTGTTTTAAAAATGACTTCAAATATATTTTAAATTTAATTTAACCAATTAGTTTAGATACATATATTAACTGGTTAAGGAATAACAACCTAGTGTCCCACTTTCTTGCTTATCCTGTATAAAATATTTATTAAAGTAGAATAGAAACTTTATTACTAAGTAAAAAGCTGTAGTTTTATTTGTAAATAAAGTACTAGTATTTATAAATATATTGTTATTTTTCCATTGTATATAAATGTTTTAATAAAAACAAAAAAATTAAAAACTACATTTTGTTAGTTTGATTTCTTATTGCTAAAATAACTTTGGAATAGGATTTTTAAATGAAGAATATGTAGATAAGTCCCCTCTTATTTCATTGCGAGTGATGAAGCTCTGCAAGGAAAAATTAATATAGGTTTTGGCTGGTCTTCTATGGCTACATAGAGAACCTGCGTAAGAACCAGTAGCGCCTCCCTCGTTAGTTTTGTAAGTTGAGGATAAGCTATTTATAAACATGCATTTCAATACTTACGAATCATGTAATTTTTTATTATTTATTTCTTTCTAATCTTTACAAATTTTGAAACAAATATTAATAAGAAAGTTATAATTAAGTGATTATGAGTGGAAAAACGTTAAAAATAAGCCAAGATCTGGTAACACCGGTTGTTTTATTGTGTTGTCATAATACTTACAGTAAAACTGAGTCAAATAAATTTTTTTATCTGTTTCCATCAAAACCTCATTTAATAGAACGTCGACAAAAGTGGATAAAAGCGGTGAATCGTATTAAGTAAGTGTATGATTTAGAAATAAATCTCACTCACGTCAAAGAACCATAAATCGCTGTCTTCAGTGATATGTAACTTGTTACCTTGTTTTTTTTTGTCAGAAGTTTGAAAACTGTAAAAAAGAATCCTACCAAAAACACTTATGTAAAGAAGGGCCTAGTTCCTATCTAAAAATCTCGGCCTCTTAAAGTTAAAAGATCTAAAATTAGACCAAGTTCTGTCTACAATTTAGTTGTATTAGCGTTTAGCTTATTAGGTTTACAACCTTCTCAGGAATGGAGATGTATTATTTCATTTTTCCAAGGTCAATTCGAAACAAGAATCGTAGTGAGAATAACTTTCAATACCACTGCTGTTTTCGCAATTCTTCATATTTGGAAACTTTCCAACCCCTAAATAGGGGTGATTTTTGAAAATTAAAAAAAAAGTAAAAGCAATGCTTATCCTAATTTTTTCCGACAAGTAATTTGGTATAAAATACATACCTGTTTGTCTTTTCCTCTCACCTTCACCTCTCTGTGAATTGTGAAAAAACAGGCAGTTTTTGCGGTCACTGTTCATTTTGGGGATCGCGAAAAAAGTTGATTTTTTTACCGCCCCCCCCCAGAGAAGAATCTAAGTTTTGTGTGAATTTGATTAAATTTTATCGTCTGCTTCCAAATTACGCGAAAATATCTACATTTTTTTGAAGTTAGGGGCATCTGAAATATATGCATAAGAAAATTTTTGAGTGAAAAAAATTTAACTGGCTATGGTTTTTTTAAAAAATCATAGATTATTTTGTGAAACTTTGGATTTGCCAATAAAATTTGATCAAATTTACGAAAAAAATACAAACTAAGGATTTACTTTTAAAACTTATATTTTCTCTGGGGGGCGTTAAAAAAAAACTTTTTTTCGCAAATCCCAAACTTAAATTTTTTACCAAAGTGTTCCCATTGGGGCCAATATCATCTGGTATAAATTTGGTGTGGGTTCCATGTCTTAATTTTTAGATAAAAAAAAATTGAAAATCCTCGCTACGACTATTTTCTTAAAGTTTTGCCCATCGTGGTGGGCGTTATCAAAAGATGACTTTATTTTGTCATATCCTAAAATCCACAAAAAAAATTGTAAAATAAATAAACACGATAAAATCGCAATATACATTAATAGGGTTAAAAATTAAAAAACAATATAGGTAAGGACAACATTTGTATTGTTTTTCAATTTTTAACCCTAATAATGTATATTGCCATTTAATCTTGTTTATTAATTTTATAAACTTTTTAATTATATTTACGATATAACAAAATAAAGTCATCTTTTGATAAAGCCAACCACAATGGGCAAAACGTTAAGAAAATAGTTGTATTAATCACTACAAAACCTACAAATACCCAAGATATTATAACATAAGTAACTGCATCTGTTGAAAACTAGATTAGCTTCTTGGTATATTTAATTTTTAAAAATCGGGCTACTAAAAAATAAAAGAACACCATTAAAAATAACAATTTATTATCTATGATCCAAGAACAACGGTTACTGCCTATGTTATTTATACAAAACAAAATATGAAATAGGAAAAACTGCTACATTTTTCTCTAATCTGCTTTATTACTCTTCTGTATACATTTTAATATTCTATTTTAACATTTGGTATAGTAATTTGATTTTTTTTTAAGCTTTTATTATTTAATTTTAATTTTTATCCAATGTCTCTTAAATACATTCATTTTTAAGAAGCAAGCAAACTTGTTAGAAGACAGAATGATACAAAAAAAATTAACGCTTTATTTTTTTATTATAAATGTAGTTTCACTTCGTTTTTATGATTTTTTTAGTCTTGAAATTGAGTTTTTAATGTAACACTTTTGACGTGTTGGCGACTGACAAAAGCCATTCAGACTATTTCGTGCTGTTTATTATTTTTATTTATGTATCATATTTATTTTACGATATATACCATGATAAAAATTGTAGCAGTTTTTTCTGAAAAATCTGTTAGTTTCTATTTCTCGCATTGGCTTTTGGAAAGAGAAAACATTATAAAAATTGACAATATGTTTAGGACTAACTAAAACCATTTAAATATGGTCAAAATAGAAAAAGCATAAAAATTTACAAAAATCGAATAAGTAAAGCAAGAAAATATACATCATAAAAGAGGATCTACGCAGGCCTACTCAATACTTTTACCAAATGTACAATTTTTACTGGAAGCTAGATACTGTAAGACCAAACAATAGAATATCAGGTAATCATTAAAAAATAACTAAATTTTTAGACATTTGATATGTTTAATTAAACCAAACTACTATTTTCTTTAATTTTTACCTATAACTTATTGGTTTGATTACTGCTTATTAAATTACTCAATATGAAACAACATTTTAGGTATAATCAAATTAAGAAATTTGCAAAATAAAAATGATTGCAATTTGGACATTTACTGGAGGATTTCAAGTGACGGAGACATTTTACTTTGCAAAAGAACTAAAACTTTAAGATATTTAAATCTGAATATACTATGTTTATAAAATACTTTTTTGGGTAATAGACCCAGGGTATGGAAAAGTACACTCACAGAGTTGACTGACCCTTCCAAACTTAAAAATTATCTAAAAACCTATATAAACCAAAAAACTTAACGTTTCGGTGAGAAGCCGGCCACTGTTTTCAAGATATAAAATATTCCTTAAAATATGTAGACCTAGAGAATAATTTAAATTAAGAGTGCATTTACGCTACACCTTAGGGGTCGGGCGAAAGGACGCAAAGACGGTAAGCGATGACTAACAAACTCCCACTACCACAATTTTCGTATAGCCGCATTAAAAATATTATATTTTATTTAGGTTCTTCCAAATTCGGTGTATCGATGCGATGTTGTTTCCGATTGCAAGCCTACAGGAGATAACGTTTTTCGGTAACTATTTTCACTTAAATGACATAAATTATACACCATTTTAAAGGTAAGGAAATAATCTATGCCTCTGCTGTAACGGATTTTTGAAATATGAGTTGAGTTAAGCAAAAATAGTATCCAAACATAACCGATTTTAGGGTGACTTTCACTCAAGAAAATATTAAAAACTAAATCCAAATTTAAAAACTATTACAGCAGAAGCCTAGATTTAAGTGTTGGCTTTCATATAGTTTTTGAAAATTATCGATAACTTATACCGTTTTTGAGAAAAACATTATGCCCCGAACCCCAAATTGGATGCAATTTTCGCGGCGCGAATGGACTCTTAATATAATGTAATTTTTTCTTTAAACAATTTGGGAAATTCTGAAAACTTTTAAATTTATGACGTAGTGTTACAACTGACAGATTATTTTGGTGTGATAAGTACATCTGTTGTTTTTAAATCTAAGAAGGTTGGTGAGTTGATTGATCTTAAGGTTTCCCAAAATTACCTCAAAATTAACCAAAGGTAACCTAGTATTCTTTTAACTGGGTGTTATTAAGGCTTAAAAGTTACTACATATTTAATAATATCAAAGCACTTCCTTACTTTTTATTTTAAGAAACCTTTTTTAAGTTCAAAAGATTTATCCTCTTGATTTTATAAATAGTTGTTTTATTAAATCTAAACAACCGTAATTAAGACAAAATCAGAATTGACCAACTACAAATTTATTTTTGCCATATATTACTGTTTTTTAGAGAAAATTCAACGATACGTACTAAATTTAAAATTCTTATTGTGTTTAAAAATCAAAACACTATTAGATCTTAAATATACAAAAATTAAACCAAATACAAAGACTGTTATTCATAAACTTCCTTGTAATATATAAATTTTACATAGGTAATACTGCCATACCACTAGCCAAACGCATAGGCATTAAACAAATACAGGGTGTCCCAGAAAATGTGGGCAATCTCTCGAAAGAAAACCTAAAAAAATATGACAAGTTCCCATAAACTTTTTTTCTACGAGCCTTCCCTACGGAGATACAGGTACATAACGGACGCCCCTGGAAATCGTTTTTGTTTAAATAACTTTTAAAATACTAGGCGTAATTTAATATTTTTTTAATACGATGGTAACTAAATAATTCCTCTTAAAATGAACTTATTTAATCATATGTAGCTTATTTATTGCCTAAATAGGCAGGTCAAATTCTGTACGAACGCCACTGGTGGAAATGAAAAAAAAATGTGGTACACTAAAAAAAATCTTCTTGATACATAGTACATTTATGCCAAATTTCATTAAAATATCTAAAGTGGTATTACAGATATTAATAATAAATGATTTATTTTTCAAAAATTTTACCAGCCTGTATCTCAAAAGTTAAGACGTTTAGTACATACATTCATATGAAGTTTTCTTCTTAAAATGGACCAAAAAATTGCCTCCTTAAATATTGACGTACAATTACAGAACACCCTGTATAATGTAAAAAAATTACCAATCATATTTTATTTCTCGTAAAAAGTGGATTTTATCGATGTCAATCAAGAATACCTTTTTTTTAGGTTAAGGTTAAAGCTATCCAAAAATAATATTGTTGAGCCTTTATCATAAGGGGTGTTAAAAAATTGGTATTATTGTGTCAGAGCTAGTCCGTCCCTGGCAAACTAAAGAGGCCAAATATGATTTAATGGGTTTATTTTAAGAAGACTTATCTAGTAACCATCATATAAAAAAATATTAAATTACGCCTATTATTTTAAAAGTTATTTAAATAAAAACGATTTCCAGGGGCGCCCGTTATGTACCTGTATCTCCGTAGGGGAGGGTCATAGGAAAAAAGTTTATGGGAACTTGTCATAATATTTTTAGGCTTTCTATTAGATTCCGAGAGATTGCCCACATATTCTGGGACACCGTGTAAAAAAAACAGATTTTAAAAAATTAAAAGTTAGTTAGCATGTCCTTGATAATAATCAAATAATAAACTGGAACACTTCTAGTATTTTAACAAAAAAACTTCTTTAAAAAAACGTAAAATAAAAGAGCTTCCTAAAGAATTTCTCAATTTTAAAAAAATAAAGGAAAGTGCATTTATTTTATTAAATAAAGATAAATGTGTAGCATAAATATCTGTTAATTTACATAATACATGTTTACCTATGCTTGATGCTGAAGTAAATTCAGGTAAACTTAAAATTAATTAACACACCATACCACCTTTTTTGTCTTTTCGAATACTATAAATACACCAGTCAAATAACCTAATGTCATGTATGACAAAACGTCATAAAAAGTAAAAAGCTATTAGAATTTCCTAGGTTTCTAAAATTTCGTTAAATTTTTTCTTTTAATTTCATCTTGACAATGGTGGACGACTTGCCATCGAAACGTAGATTAATATTTTTGATTTTTCCGTTTTTTGGGGGTTTGTTGCAGGCGATCTGCAAGTTTTTATACCCCGGCACCTGGACCGAAGAGGTCCCATTTTCCAAAAAGTAGTAAGGCGAGTATCCCAAAGAAAACATACTGAAATTATAATTATCAAAAAATGTTATTTATAAGATCCCTTGGGAATGTAATTAAAAATAGAAAATTGACAATAGTATCTGGTCTAACTAAGTATCAGAGTTCAAAAAGTTTCTCTTGTCAATTGTTTTACACCATGGTATAGCAACCAACCAATCTGCATACTGTAAAGTACTGCGATAATTTTATTAAAACTGCATTGAAAGCAAAGTTATAGCCAGTTTCTACACTTTATAAATGAGCCTGTGTAATGTTTACTCAAACAGTGAATTATCAAATATTTATCTTTGGCTCCTACAGTACCTTAAAGGCACAGCTGTCTACAGAACCACATACTTAAATTTAATTAAAAAACAATGTCATCCTGCAGGCTGACAAAATTAAATGAACAGCATTTTAAGCCTGGAACCATTTGAAGTAGCTGGTTAAATTGAAATAAGTAATTGCACTTAAATGTTCTCGAACTTGAAATAAAATAAAAATTTTAAATATTGGCACTTTAAATTTTAAAATGAACAATTGAACATCCCTAAATTATTAAAAACTAAAAAAAAACATTTTCACTTAGTAGAAAAAACATGTTATTCTGAAGATTGCTGAGCCTTCCCTATGGCCGTCGCTCTACACTACAAATATATACGTATTTTTTTATTACTGCCTGCATCTTAACCTCTTTTAAATAATAACATTTATCATTTATCAAGTAAAATATACACATTCTGAAGTGCTAGGACCATGGTTTAGGAAGCTCACTGCCACGAAACTGAGTTTTTTTTACGTAATTAGATAATATATACAATATAATTCGTTATAATTATAAAACTCCTACATTTTTTTCACAATGAAAACAAGATATTACTCCTTGTCTTAAACTTCAGTTTTATCGTTTTTAAATCTATGCTTCTATATTAAAGAGTTAAATAAAAGTAAAAAAAAAATATTTAAAAATACTGGTCTAAAAAATAAATCACACTGCAAAAAAATACCACAATAAAACGCAAACATTATTTTCCATCCATGCTGTGCTATTGACTTTTTTTTATTTTTAATTAAAAAAAAACTGTAAAATAAACTGGTGTGTATAAAACGTTAGGATATAATTTACCAAGAGAGTATGTTATTTAAACGCAAGTGTCAATGTAAATGTCCTGCTTCTTTCGTCACAGCAGTATAATTGTCTTTAAATCTCTTGGTGAACAGTATTAAATGGAAAAGGTAAATTATTTCCTTATATACACATAATTAAAAAACTTAAATGAACTACTGCTAAACGTTAGGATATAATTTGACATAAGAGTACGTTATTTTAACGCAAATGTCAATGTAGATGTCCTGCTTCTTTTGACACAGCAGTATACATATTTAAATCTCTCCGGCCAACAAGCATGTATTAAATAAAATTAAGTTGTATAATTAGTTCCACCGTCCTTTCGTAATACACTGCTGAGCCAAAAAAAGTACAGACGGGTCGAATCAAGAAGCTTACCTATTTTTAAATTGCAAATTAGTCAAGTTGTGGTATTTTTTTGCGTAGTATAGTTTAGCAGCAATAATTATTTTTCTAGAATATTTAATAACCCAGATTTTAAAATATGCTCGCTCAAAAGTACAAAGGTATTTCTATTAAAGTTTTAACAATTGAGTAACATATGAAAAACAAATATTTCTTATTAAAACTTTGAATACTTGTTTTAATGTGTAAGGTATAGTTTTAAAAATATTTTTAAGTTTATAATATTGGGTAAAAATAAAGACACCTGAAATTCCCTAGTTTCAACGATCGATATACATATATTTTTGCTAGTTTTATTTATTTATTGTTTTGTTCTATGCAAAAGCCCAAGATGTTTCTTTTGGCAAAAAAAAAATATCGTAATTTAGTTTTTAATACTTAACTCGTTTCTGTTTTAACCTTAAAGAAAAAACAACACGCCTTCTGAGAGCTTGTGTTACAAAAATTACCCTAAAATTTTGCGTAGAATTTTAAACTGCTGGGTAGTCCATACAAAAAAAGTTTGGTCGATCTTCGGTGTATCCTGAAGGACATAATATGTTTTTCGTTTCAATTTGTGTAATTGTAGTTAACAATGCCTCGTCGGCCGCAAAATTATTTTAAAAATAAGTTCACTGTAATATAGTCTAAATAAGTGAAACTTCTGTCGCACGATAGTGTGTGTAAAAAATTACAAGGATTAACTATTACTGCTAAACTACAACCCAAATCACTGAAACAAATTGAAGTGTGGCTAATAATAAATAATGTTCCCGGCTGACTTAAAGGTTTTTTGTTACTATTAGAGTCTTGTTAGAAAAGGTCGATAGGTGTTTTTATAGTTTGATAGTTTTCTTGCAGCAATATTACTACCAGCGCACGCGCACTTTTCGGCTCCTAAATATTGCGCCAACTTTTTTTTAGATAAGAGTAACAAAGCGGGCGCTATTTTTCTTGCAACTGTGTCGATAATTTAGTTATTTTTAACGACTGATCTTATATTTTGACACTTAACAATTAACTACTTAATAATGTAATCGTTCTGTAAAAAGTTACTTTAATTTATCGACTGTTTCCCACCAATACCTCCTATCTGTAAAATTTCAAATTATGTTCAGGACATACATTATTCATATTTTTGGGACAGGAACCCATCAATGTATTAAATGAGCTCAGAAAATTAAACATAGGAAATGTCTCCTTAAAAACAACATACTGCACTTCCACACAGAAAAATTAAAAAACGTTTTTATTGCACCATTACTTTCACAATTCTGTAATCCTATTTCGGAAAGTTTAATGTCTATATTTTAAATTTTTGTGTCTAGGTGACACACATTATAACGTTAACCAAAATTAATAACGCACCAACTATACACAGTGTCACATGTCAAGTTGTGCAAGGTGGTTGTCTAAGTATTTCATAAAGTGTCACAAGTAGAGTATTTTATTTTTAATTATTTTGGGACAGTCCAAGAAGGCTTAAAACCTAAGTACTACCGCATCATGGGTGTCTTAATACCAGTATATGAAATTACTTGGTTTAAAATAATCTATTAATATCCTCAATAAATGTGGATATATAACATTCTGTAACGTAATTGTTTTTGTTCCCATAGTATTCTAAAAATAAATATTTTTGTACTGCTAAAATTAATCTTAAACGATACTTTATAAACTTTTGATTTCTTTATTTTTATAATGTTCTAACTCCGTAAATTTTTCGTTTTTTTAAATCCTTATCCCATTTTAATAGTTTTTAAATTAAAACAAAAAGTGTTAGCACTAATTTTAAAAGCCCCTTTCTTGATACTTTGCTCTCCTGCATTATGACACTATTTAAATGGAGATACAATATGCTGTCAACAACCATTCTAATTTTACATTTTTCTACTGAGTCATGGTTTTATTTAACAACCACCTCTATTTTTTTCCATTAGCATTTTTTAATTAAGAATGGATAAAATTATGCCGCGACTTTTTTGTTAACTGCATATTTTTTTGTTCGTAATTCAAAAAAATACTTAAATACATTATTTAAATATATGATAAATTTTACTTTGTTGGTAAACCTTATGGACAAAATAAATCGCAATAATAAATTTCAAAAAATAGTTGCAAGAAAGTTGTTGCAAAAAAAATCAAACTATAAAGCACCTTGGGAAATAAATATAATTATTGCAACTTACAAAGATAAAAAAATAAATATAAAAACACAATTTAGTTACAAAAAGATGGAAAATACAATAATTTGCTTAAAAAATATATAACTATAGTAAACAATAAAAATAACTTTGCCAGGGTAGGACAAAAGTTCTTGGCAGTTATTAAAATTTATTTTTTCGTTCATGTTGAGCTGAACTTCGCTAAAATTCCTTAAAACATTTTATTATTAACACTAATCTCTTCTTATAAAGGTTCTTCCACTAAAAAAAAAAAAAGAAAACACACATTATTCATATTCACCCATTTTCAAAAAAAAATTCCTGGTATTGGGTCATCCAATAAAGACTGAAGAGAGCGGTATTCCTAGCCTTCCTCTTTAAAAAAAAATATAGAAAATAGACATCTACATTTTTTTTCGTAAAATCTAAAGCAACATATGAATTAAAACAAAATAGACAACACAAAATTTGCATGTTCTTATTCGGGCACCTTCAGCCAGGCAATCGATTCAAATCTGACCCTTGTGAAGCTTCCTATGGCCTTTTATCCTAACATGGAAAAAAATCGCAAAGTCTGAAATTAGCTGAAAAAATTATTTTAATACAAGATGCAAAAGTGCAAAACAAATGACTCCAGCCCCCTAAGGAAACTTCACAAAGGTTGTCAGAATGGGAAGAAACTAAAGCAATTGATTACAGTTCTATAAACTAAACATAGATTTTAAAAGTCCGTGACAATATGTTTTAATTCGATTTATTTATGGTAACCACAGAATATATTTAATCATGTTTAACACTTAACCAAAGGTCATAAAAGTAATAAAATACGCTAGACCTTGATAGAATACTAATTTTTTTGTGTTTTGTCATTTTAGGTATTTTGTTGACAATAAATACAAAATCCTTTTTAACGAATCATATTAGAAAAAATGATACGCTTTTGAAAACAAACCAACATATAAGATATCATTATTAAAACATTAATTTTATGTTGCATTTCTTTTGTTTTAATTCAAATTATTTTCTTCAGGATTCCACGAAAAAAAAACACAATGTCACGTTGTTGTTAAGAAAAGACACAAATATGGTCCTGTTCAATCCTCCATGACGTATCGGAATTGACCTTCATATGGCAAAGGATATCAGTTGCGCAGTATAAAAGTAAAATTATATGGACGAAAAAAGTGCGTCCGGGCGCTCTGGAGGCAGATTTTATTTCTAAATTTTAGGGTACTCGATTGTGCGCAGAACGGACTACCAGACATATTTTGTTAACACATTCATCGTAGGCCAGTCCCCTACTTTGTCATTTTGACGCCATTAGTAAACTAAAGTAGTTATGTACTTTTTATTATTAAAAAGATATTTAAAATTAGAAACCAGTTGTTTTTTCGTACATAATATTATAAGAGAAAAAAATTTGTCACTAGTAATACCATTAAAAGTCAAATTATTTCCGGAATTTTTTTGAGCCTAAGAATATTTTGAAAATTATAAATTAATATATTTATAATTTTTTTCAAAATGGTATTTGGTAAGAAAATTTCACACCAAGTATTATTGACGTTTATAATAAAAAAAAATGATAGGGAAGCTATGAAAAAAAAATTTCTACCAATTTTAGTTACATAAAAGCATCAGTTTGGACGTAATATATCTTATATTACTTTCGAATACCGAGTTTACTTTACTAAAACCAGTATTGGTATTTGGTAAGAAAATTTCACACCAAGTATTATTGACGTTTATAATAAAAAAAATGATACGGAAGCTATGGAAAAAAAAATTTCTACCAATTTTAGTTACATAAAAGCATCAGTTTCGGACGTAATATATCTTATATTACTTTCGAATACTGAGTTTTCTTTACTAAAACCGGTAGAAAATTTTATTTCAGCAATAAGTCTACCAAGGGTCTACGTATACTTTATAACATTTAGGCTTTAAGGACAGTCCAAATTTTTTTTTCTACCAATTTTAGTTACATAGAAGCATCAGTTTCGGATGTAATATATCTTATATTACTTTAGAATACTGAGTTTACTTACTAAACAGTAGAAAATTTTACTTCAGCAATAAGTCTACCAAGGGCCACATACTTTATACCATTTAACTTTAAGGACGGTCCAATTTTTTTTCTACCAATTTTAGTTACATAGAAGCATCAGTTTCGGACGTAATATATCTTACATTACTTTCGAATATTGAGTTTACTTTACTAAAACTGGTAGAAAATTTTATTTCAGCAATAAGTCTACCATAGATCCATGCCCTATAAAACCTAGGCGTTAAGGATGGTTCAAACTTTTTATTTAATCAATTTTAGTTACATTGAAACATCAGATTTGTATGTAATATAAGTAAGAAAAAGGAGGAAGTAGAAAAAGAATTCAAGGTACATTTAGAAATTGTTGCGAAATCGTTTGTCTCTAAAAAGTAAATTAATTATAATATAGGTACTTACTGTTTAACATTCTTTATTTCCGAGTTTTTTTCAAATGATATTAATAAGTTTAACAAAATACGTTTTATAAAGTTGTGTATTGTCAATTGTCACTTTTTCTTATGTCAAAAAAATGTCACTATAATACCCTCCAGGGTACCCCAGGAAGAGAAAATTTCCGAAAAAATACATAGGTTACCATGGCAACGTTGAGAAATGCTTGTATTTCATTGGTCGAAAAATGTTGGTGTGAAATTTTCGGCAAAATATGTCGATTGTATGTTGCTTGGCAATTTCGTGAATGACATTTACAGTGTTTTGTAAAAAATGTCATGAATGAAATTGCCATAAAGCAACACACTTAAATGAAACAAGAGAAATATTTTGCTAGATTTTTTTGCCAGTGTGAAACACTCTAGTGAAATAGTCACTGGTATTTTTTGTTTGTATTGTTATTAGCATACTACAGCTATATAATGTTTTATTAATTTATTTTCTATATCATGCCAAACATACTAGAATAGTTTTTAGTTATTTCACAAGAAATGAATTTATCAGAAAAAAAAAATAGTTTTAATACCATTACTTTAAATAATATAAATAAATGTGCTTCTATTAAGTTTTATTTCTCTTGTTTAGGCCAGAAGTATTAATATGCTGCATACTTCTTTCCAACAAACAACAACTTTAAATAGGATGTGTTACTTATTACTTGACGTTTATTTTATCCTATAGCTTGACAGCCTTATAATAATTCGGACCTTATAAAATATGTTGGTTTTCGTTTGAAAATGACACCTGAACAAAATATGCATTACATTGGTTCCAAAACATACCATGGTTATTGATTTTTTAAACCAACGTAAAATATTTTTTGTTCAGGTATCAGATTATTTGCCAACTCCTTCTTTTCTTCTTCTGAACGTGTTCACCGCCATAAGAAGCCATGAATTTATATAATGGTTCACAACTAATGCATAATAGTTTAAAAAAAATGAAAATGGCCAATGCGACAGAACATGAATCTTGATTTATTTTAAATTAGGAGTTATGATGAGTTTGTTTAATAGATAAGTTTTTTTAGTTAATGTATTTACTTACGTGATAGTCTTTTTGTCAGTTGACTTGTTCTCTGGCCGCGCCCTATTTAAGACTTTCAAGAACTCAGATGTCTTAGCTCGCATCCGACTGTGGATATACGCCTTCGAGCACTTGATATGATAATGCAAATAATGTCTAAACATATGTATTAGGTTGATGGTATTATCTCTCGTATTCCTTGCTGTGTGTCTTGGAAACAGTACAAATGTTACATAACCTGCAAGAATGTGTCATATAAAAATATTACCTAAACTAAATATGTGTTATTATATAAAAACTGGTATCATCAAATAAAAAGAGCCCTGTATTTCAAGGATGTCTACTTTTTTCCATCATTGGTTGGATCTGTTAATTCTTTTAGTAACATTTATTGTGATTTAAAAAAAAAAGTTTTCTGATAATCAATTTGAGTATCAACCCTAAAAATCATTTTGACACTTCATACATGACTGCTGTAAGATAATATATAAGAAGGTATTCCAATCCTGCATGCATTGGAATACAATACAATGATGATGCATACACAATTAATAACTGGAAACCTTCTTTTAAATATCACAATAGCAAAAAAATCCAATTTGTTTCAAACTTTTTTGATCACTCTGTATATTATCAACTGAACTTATTTGATATTGGCACCGTGCGCGATGACAACGACATCTGGCTGCATTAAATCATGCTTTAAATCCATTGGAGAGGTGTTAGATTACTTATATTTATTTATGTTTCGTAAATTCATATATATAAACCTGTTCAGCACTGTAAAAGTGAAGTACAATATCAATGGCGAATAAACAATTTTAAAGCTTAGAAAGTAAGTATAAAAAGTGTAATAAAAAAAGTTCTTGGAGTTTTGTAGAATCGAACTTGGACCTTATTATTGGGGAATAAGGTTATCCGGTGTAATCAATGCAAATGACAGTTAAATAACATTACAAATGTCAGTATAAAAAATAAAAATATATTTAAAAATGTAGCATATTAAACAGGTTAAATTATTTAAAAATAATAATTTATTTTCAATTAATGAATAGTTTTGTTTATTAACCTTAGACAAAAATTAGCAATTAATCTGATAAGTAAAAAATATACTCAACACTAATATATACTTTACTTACTTGAAAGCTTTATAGTCATTTTTATTATTCACAATCACAGGAGACTACACAGACAATAACTCTATTAAAAAGAATCTTTTCTTTTTAAAACTCGCAAATCATTAAAAAACTTCAGGAAAAGGCATGAACAAACGGTACACGGCAAGAAACGATAAGTTTTTTTTCTTGTTACGTCAAATTTGAAAGTTCGCCTAACCTCGAAACCCGAACGTCATTCGGCTACTTTTTTTCCTTTAAATGCATTTATCCATTTTGACCTTTTTTCTAATTTCCAACTAGCAGTTGGAAATGTATAAAATTTACAGTAACTATTTCTGCCATTATTCTGACATTTAAGCACACAAAAACTATTATGCACCATTTTTATTATTTTTATCTAATAGTTTACATTTGAATCAAGCATGATTTATCGAAAAATTTAACCACAGCGAGCGCTGCAATGGATTCACTGTCCCACCATATACTTGCACCTTGCCAATAGCAAACCTGGTTCAAATATTATTACAATTTTTATAGTGAAAGAGATACAATTTTTTAAAATGATTTTCAAATTTTATTTTAATATTATTGTTTATTGTAGCTGTCTGAGGACGTTTTTATTTTAAGAATTAAAAAAAAACTTTTAAATTAAATATTTTAGTTATCATACTACAACATTATTATCAACTTTAGCGTCTGTATCCTGAAGCTCTAGAGGTGGCTCTCTGTGACTGAACAATACTGGAGGCGCCGTGTGCGACGCTCTTAGGCCTTCTTTGAGTTCTTGCATGAATACTTTACCTATAATCACATCATCTTCATCACGAAATCTTGTTGAAAAAACCACCGTCACTCTGTCTGATTTGGCTTCTACATATCTATAAGATATTATTTACAATTACTGACCCTGTTCAAAAGATTAGTTTAATTAATTTACAGTATAAACCAAAATATCATTTAAGAAAGTAATTCAAAAATACCTTTAATAGAAAGGAAAACCGCTGATAAAGGTTAATATAGGAACCTAATGGAATAAAAACTATAGTCTGATACTATACAGAAACCAACCGGTGTCTTCGCTAGTTTGGGACACACAGAACAGACCAGATGATTCCCCAATACTTACTCAACAAAAACTTCAAGGTAAAAATTCCAGATCGAAGTTGGTGGCAACAACCCGATCTCCCCGGCACGGTTGGAGACATTATCTGGTATACGAATGGTTCCAAAACCAAGCAGGGAACTGAAGCGGGCGTGTACAGTGAAATGAGAAATTCACAATTCTCCATTCTACTAGAAACACACAGTTCTGTATTTCAAACGGAAATATATGCTTTACTGCACTGTGCAAAGAGAATAACAGGAGAGCTTATAAAAACAAGCGGATCTGCATAACAGACAGCCAAGTGTCACTGGTGGCAGGTAAGCCCC
>JAHBCN010013746.1:0-23947 GCA_019359885.1 Listronotus oregonensis
TTCGTGCTGTTCGATGATTTTATTTAGTTAGTATTGTTTATGGACAGATTTTGTAAGTTTAAATTTTAATTGCTATATGGGGTATTTTCTAAATATTATAAATTTCTAATAATTGTAGTATATAGATATTGTTTTGTGTCAATTTTATAATAGTTTATGTTATTTAGTGTATATAATTGTATATAAAGATTTAGTGTTGTTAAGTGCTTCTAATTCTGTAAACTATGAATATTAACCAACTTTTAACTAGTTATCCGCCAAAAAAAAAAAACTCAGTTAACGTTAAAAGAACGAATAAGGTTAAAAATTTTACCATGGGATTCGGGAACGAAATCCAGAACTAACCACTTTGAATGCTGCAGAGATATGTAACTTTTACAGAGTTTTAAAAGGCAAAAAAATCAATATTAGTAATTATGCGGATAGGGGAAAATGCGATTTTTTCGCTTTTTTTTGCACACTTTTACTTTTCGATTTTAAAAACATGAATCAGAGGCTGTTTTTTGGCTGCCTCTTATAGTATTTAAAAAAAAAATTAATTGTTTAATTCCATTTTACGACATATTCCTTTAAATTCTGTCATTTGCACGAAAACATATTTAAAAAACTCATACATGTTAATTTAAAAAAAAAAAAACTTAAAAAGAAGGAAAAAACCCTAATTTTCAATAAAAAGTAGGTAAAACGTTTACGTCCGAATTCAACTCAAATTTTAAAAAATGTTGACCTGTTACCAGGTTGTAATATTTTCTTTATGACATTTTTATAAGGTATAAACCCTTTTGTTCGCTCGACCCACAATGTTTGATCAAAAATATTCTCGATATGAAAATCCTAAATATGGAACACGAAAGACCCGAAATAGTTATTGGATTTACAAGCTGATGATCTCAGAGCTTTCGTGTTCCTTATATAGTGGGTATTTTTGATGAAGCAATGCGTGTGAATATCGTTTTTTATATTGAGATTGCAAGATCGGTGGTGAATTGGCAAGTCGGTGTAATTTGGGGTTGTCTATCGTTCTGCTTTTACATCTTTTTTAATTTATGTTAAGACTAAAATTTTATTATTTTTTCATGTAGCAAAATAAAATCAGAAATAAAATTAAAGAAAAAAAAGTTTTTTTTTTTTTTGGAAAAAAAGTTGAAAAGTCGCCAAAAAAACTAAATTTGTGTTCTATGACCTCAAAATAGGAGGTGTGAAAAAATTAACAAAAAAATTACATTTTTCATTAATCCAATAATACCAAAATAATATAGGCTTGTTATTAATTTAAAGGTTGTTGAAAATGTGAGAAAATAACTTTTGCTTGTAAAAAATATTTTATGTTTTAACGAAATTTTATCATTTATTTTCTAAAATGCATACGCCACTGGAATTGATTCCCCTGACCCCACACAACCCGGGGCACTCTAAAAGCGAGCGATGCGTCATTGACAGAAATTTTGGACTTGAAGTATAGGTGACAAAATAAAAGTTTTTTTTTTAACATATTGATTAATTATTATCTTCAGGCTAATGCTATGGTTTGAAGAAGTTTGTTATTTTTTCTTGCTTGGCAGTTTTTAAAAGCTCCTTTAATTCAGACTGATATTCAGCAGTGGCATTAGCAATTTGCCTCTTAAAAATAAGACTGCGTTCCATAGACGGATCAAATTTCATAAAGAAATCACCAAGCTCATTTGCCATTCTTAAACTTTCACTAAGATTTTTCAAATGAAATGTCACGTTTCCCATGCTTGTTAAAGCCTCTTCTTCAATGGGCTGCGAATTTAACATTTCCTCCAAGTAGGTTTCAGTTAAATCTTCATCTTGCGATTCAAGCAACTTCTGAATGTCACTTGATTCTATCTGTTCGAACCCCTTTCGTCCTATTCAATTCGCAATTTCGGCTATTAGTCCATTTGACGACGCGTTTACAAAAAATATTCGGTTGGATAACTGCATATTGGAATCCTTTTTATCAATGTATATGTACCGATGTACCGATTAGATGCGCGAATAAAGAAATCTTAAGCCGCAAATATGGGAATTGGGTCGCATTTTTTTAAACCGGGAATAGTGAAAACGCAAATGAAGGAAGCGCGAATAAGGAGCTTTGACTGTACATGTTCTTTGCATGATTTTTGCTCTTTTTTCTGAGTTGGGTAAATGAAATAAAATTCCTTCCTTTATTTTAAAATTTGAGATAATTATGACCTCAGAAACTCAGGTTCAAACAGATTACAAATTTCTAAAATACCCGATAGATATACGATATTACCCCACCTGTTTTAGAACGTTCCGAGAAGAACTGTGCAGTTTTCAAAATACTTGTGTCCTAAAACTCACTTTACACATCAAATTTCACGTTTTTACTCTCGGGAAGTGCCCTATAATTTTGATGTGTCAGTCGGTCAGTAGTAAAATGGGAAATTTTTAAAATCGAATATCTTACAATCCGCTTGACATAACCTTCTTAATTTTTTTACAGGTAATTGGAATACCAAATCTCGTACCTTTCTGTCAAACGATAACGAAGTTATGGCAGAGAAAAAAATACCCTGAAGCCTAGGCACACTGCGTGCGTCAAAAATCCATCAATAAATGACACACACTCAGTTACAAAATTTTACTTTTTAAAATTTTCCAATTTTTTTTTAAACTTTTTCTATAGATTTTGGTACAGTAATTTTTAATCTACTGGCCGTTTTTATCTATCAGTTTTAGTTTTTAGTACATAGCTTTTTTGTATTAAATGTGAGGGTAGGCGCCAAGGAAGTTTGAAGATTAAGGAAAGAACACAGCAATGGCCTATTTGATCAAAATATGTCTAGCCCACTATGAAGATAAGGTAGCCTTAGGATTTTGCGCAATAACGATGCATGGAAAGCATTTGTGTCAGTAATAAAAAAAATTCTTGGTAATACTAGGGCACCACAATACAAAGACTTAGTTTAACACCTGCTATCTTGTCTGAAGGATCTTGGTTGCAACATAAGCGTCAATTTCCATCATTTAAACACTCATCTGGACCATTTTTCCAAAAATATTGGTCACTTTAGTGATGAACAAGGAGAAAGATTCCACCAAGAAATTTGTACCATGGAGGAACGATATAAGGGTAGATGGAGCGTGCATATGATGGCAGATTACTGCTGAAGTTTGAAAAGAGACCTGCCTTAAGTATCTCATTTTAAAAAATCGTTAAAAAGATCGTTTTTAGCTACTTTAGGAAAATAAATTTGTTTTTGTGGCAAGTTTTTAAAGTGTTTTTCTACTTAAACGCACATATGTCATATCTCGAAAACCAAAGCTGATGGATAAAAATGGTTTTCATTTTCAGAATCAGGGCGCCTTATATATACAGAGAAGTTGTTTATCCTTCTGGACAAAAATCCTTGTATTTATGGTGATCAGCGCATATTCAATATTACTATTTAAAAGGGCACACTAGGTACGATAAAAGTTATCTCCCAAAATAAAAGAATTTTTTAGCCATCTTTTTATAAAATAATTTTTAGAAAAGATTTTTAGAAAACTTCCTGTATATATTCTGTTTGCGAATATATTTTTTAAAATTTAACTATGTGTGATTTGGGCGTTTATCTCTTTGGGTGATGAGTTTAATCATCGAATGCTAAAAACTAAACAAGTCTGCTGTCAAAAATGTATTGGATTTTTTGAAAATATCATTAATGTAAAAAGAAACAGGATAATATAAATTCGTAAGTGACATTTATAGTGAAGGATAATCATTAATAGTTTGGCTAATAATAAAAAACACTTCTAAAAGATACTTAGTATCAAAAATTATCTAGTTGGTTGGTTCAGCTATGAACTAATTATTTTGTTTGCAAAATTCTTAAAAAGAAGCAGGTATAATACAAAAAATAATCTTAACAGTTATAAAATTGAAATGAAGGTAATAAAAAGTAGAATGAGAGTGTCACAAGCCAGTGCTTTTCTGAGCTAAAAGCTATATTTCATTTTTCTTGCAAAAGTCAAATCGTAAATCAACTTGGACATTATTAGCATTCTGGAATATTTCTGTTTTATGCCGGTATAAAAGAAACGCGTGTGTTCCACATCAATTCTAATTTTAAAAAACTTTTGACTAATTACATTTCCTGAACTGAATGCGTAGTAAAAAAGAGTTTTAATTAAAATTAAATACCTTTTAAAGTGTTTTTATGTCATTGTTGTATTATTAAAAATATTAATTCATAGTAGTCTTAAATTTGCAATTTTTATGTATCGCCAGGTGATGTTTATATGTCATGTTATTAATTCCGTAAATCTGTTTTTTTCGGGTGTATCTTGGTTTTCCTCTCTCTCTCTCTCTCTCTCTCTCTCTCTCTCTCTCTCTCTCTCTCTCTCTCTTCTCTCTCTCTTTCTCTCTCTCTCTCTCTCTCTCTCTCTCTCTCTTTTTCTCTCTCTCTCCTTTCTCTCTCTTTCCTCTCTCTCTCTCTCTCTCTCTCTCTCTCTCTCTTTCTCTCTAATTATATTGGTCAATACGATATTTTAGGTTAAAATTCATTAAACAGTATGGGTAGGAGGTTTTTCAAAAAAATAATCAAACTTAGTTAGATTACATGATTAAAGAAAATTAAAAAAATAAGTATAACAATTAATTACGAAATACAATTTATACCTCTTGAAGTTCTTGAAATTATTGAAAAAGAATCTATTTATCGTCTTGGCTACTACTGTTCAGCCATTTATGAGATAACTGAAAGGGCAAAATTCGATAAAAATCTTATTTAGTAACTTGTACAATCGTACAGGTGCACATTATAGGCTACGGCGTAATAGGTACTTTTGTAGGGCATTTAATTGTGACTAAATCCCACATTGGACCAATTCATATTTAAATGCGGCTAAGATATTTAAAAAAATCAAAGTTTACTGGGCCCATTGTTCTCTATTGTTGGCTATACGGGCCCAATTTGTTCCTGCGAGTTTTCTAATGTTATGGTCCCATCTCAGGTGTGGTCTTCTTCTAGGTCTCTTAATGCCCCGTGGGTACCATGTTGTAATTCTGGTGGTCCATCTATTATCGTTCTTCTTGCCAGGTGTCCTGCCACTGCCATTTAAGAGATTTGATTCTGTGGATTACATCTATCACCTGGGCTCTTTGTCGTATCCACTTTATTCTTTTACGGTCTCTCTTCGTTATTTTCAGCATGTTGAGTTCCATTGATCGCTACTTGAAGTTTTCTTGTAATATCTGTTTTAAGTGTCCAGGTCTCACATGCATAGGTCATAACTGGTAGTATACACTGGTCAAATGCTTTTTTTTTAGTGGGAGTGGCATTCTGGATTTAAATATAACTGAATTTCTTCCGTATGCACTCTATGCTAACTTGATACTTCGGTTGATTCCTGATAGTAGGGATCCTGATTTATGTATCAGGTGGCCCAGGTATATGTATCCGTTTACTATTTTCAGATTTGTGTCATTTATTAGAATGTCTTGCTCATCTGCCAGTTCGTTATACATTATTTTACTTTTTGCTAGATTTAATTTGAGACCTACTTCGTTACCAGCCGCATTCAGTTCATTTATTTGTTGTTGTAGTTCTGCGGGGGTATTAGAACTATGTCATCTGTGAATCTTAGATGGCTAAGGTATTCTCCATTTATACGCAGACCTTTGGTGGTCCAGTTCAGTTTGCGGAAGATTTCCTCTAATGTTGCTGTGAACAGCTTTGGAGATATTGCGTCTCCTTGTCGTACTCCTTTGCTAGTGGTGAATTCAGGAGTTTGTTCCTTGTTTATCATAACTCTGGCTTTAGCTTCTTCATATATATTCGCAAGAGTTTCTACGTAAGGTTTGTCGTACCCTGATTTGTTAAGGCTTTTATTATTGCTTTGGGATATATCGAGTCAAAAGGCTTTCTTAAAATCTATGAACGCTAGAGCTAGTGGTAGTTCATATTCTTTGGTTCGCCTGATGATTTTCCTTAGCGTGTGTATATGGTCAATGGTGCTAAAGCCACTTCTAAATCCCGCTTGTTCTTGTGGTTGTGCAGCATCTAATATGTTGTGCATTCTATTGTTTAAGATCTTCGTAACTATCCGCCAAATATCCAATATCTTGTATATTACTGGTAGTAGACTTATTGGTCTGTAATTTCTGATGTCTTCTTTGCTGCCTTTTTTGTGAATTACTATTATGTTGGCGCAATTCCAGATTTGTTGTGTGTCATGTTTGTAGACAACTGGTGTACATTTTTGCTGTTATTTTTCAAGTCTTTTTACCAGCATATTTAAGCAGTTCGGCTGTTATTCCGTCATTCCCTTTTTTTGCTTTTGCGCTTTTTCTACTTCTTCCACGAGAACTTCTGGAACGTCGTTTTGCTGTTGGGGTTGTTTGTTTATATGTCTCTGGGGCTTTATATAGGTCACTGTAGAATTGAATTGTTATTCGGACGTTATTGTTTGTTAGAGAGATTATTTGCTTCTTTCCAATAATGAGGGCTTTCTTGGCGTTCTTGTAGCTTTTTTTATTGCAGTTTGTACAAGTTTTTAATGTCTTCTGCAATTTTCTGTCGTATTGTCTTACATAGTTCGGTGTATTCTACTCTATGTATGTTACTATTTATTTTAATTTGTCGTCTTTTTGTTAGGAGTGTTTTAGTCTCGTTTGAAAGTTTCTTATGTTGGTTTTGTTGTCTTCGTCCTCCTACCTCTTTGGCGCAGCTTAGTCCGTTTCCATTAGTTGTTGTGGTTAGATGTAGTGATGGGGGTGGTGTACTTTTGTGTTTTTTCCTTTTGTTTTAATTGTGTGTAATGTTTTTTAATTTTTTTTTAAATGTTTAATTTGTAATCAATGAAGTTCTCTTCTGTGGCATTGGTCATTTTTGATTAACATGTTAGCGGTAAGTTTTAATATGTTAAGTAGTTTAGCTTATGTAACCAGGTTTTTTTTGTACATATTGCAGCCTTGAAAAAGGAAATAAATTTTCCGAAAGCTCGGGACTGCTAAAAAGTGTTTAACTTTTAATGAAGCATAAAGACCGAATACCTAATAACCATCCAGTTGTTTATATATATATATATATATATATATATATATATATATATATATATATATATATAATATATATATATATAATATTATATATATATATATATATATATATATATATATATATATATATATAAATAATTTTTTAATTTTATAAAATTTTATATATTTTACATCTAATTTTACGTCTCTTGCGAAGTAGCCAACACCATTACGGAAAGACGTACATAATAAATCTTGAAAATTATTCTAAACGTTAAAGATTTGTTTCATTTTATCTAAAGCCCACCAGGATACAGGTTAATTCCATGCACGAGCTCAAGCCCGATGCCTGTAGTGTGTATTAAAATAAGTACAATATAATTTATTGCCTTTTTTCCGTGTTATGATATAATGTTTTATTTCAAGCAGTTGTGTGTAACCTGATCAAAATTTATAGTCTACAAATCAGAATGTTTGTTGATGGTTTATAGCAACATCACCGCGGGAATCCAATGACTTACTCACGAAATATTTCGGCTATTCAAAAAGGATTTTTGTTCTTGATACGGGGTATACTTTCACTGTTTTTTTTTATTATTATAAATGATGCAAATTGTTATTAATTGTATGCCATTGTGTTTATAAATAAAGAGTAATAGTCGGACAAGGCGGAATTAGGATTGTAAAATAATACCCGTTAAACAAATGGCTTTGTTATACGGCGAAAGTTGTACTCGAATGGAAAAATTAAGGGTCTTTACAGAGTTAAACTGGTTTTGTTGTTAAAAAATAATGGAACCAACCAAGTTCAGAAAGTCAGAATTATTTTTGCACATAGAAATTTGTATAAAATGGGGGTAAAAGAGTTTTTGTCCTTTTGTTTTAATTTACAGGCGAAAAATGGTATTAATTTTAAAGTAATTGAAGCTGGTTGGTTAAAATTAGAAAAGTTTTATTTACTTAGATTTTATGAAAAACTTAATACACTATATAGGGGTTTAACCAAAAATTTATCTGAAATATTCTCGTTTTGTACACTGAATTATTTAATCCATTTTATGCTTCTCGTTTCGTACACCGACCATGGTGACGACCTAAATACCAACCACATAAATACCATATTGAAAATTAATAAAATTTTGTTAATAACTTCTACGTAGGAATAATATAGACAAATTTAAAAGCCCTTAGTTCTGGTCGATCATGGTTATATCTTGTTAGTTAAAGCGGCTTTTTATTTTCCCTAATTATATTTCAGACGTAATAATTCACTAAAAGTAGGAACAGTAGACTTTTTCGTTTATGCCGCAGTTTTGCCATGGCTTAATCAAACGTAGAGATAATATAGACAAATTTAAAAGCTCTCAGTTTTTGTCGGTCATGGTCAGTTCTGGTTAGTTAAAGCGGCTTTTTATTGTCCCCAACTATATTTCAGACGTGGTAAATCGCTAAAAGTAGGAACAGTAAACTTTTCCGTTTAGGTAGATAGTTGAAACATATATTATTAGAATATTTTAATATCATTATTATCCATCTAAATATTTTATATTTTTGCATCTTATATGTGAGCAATAGATATTTTAACATTTAGTAATAAAATTAGTTTTAATTTATTTTACCATTAAATTAGATTAGATTTTTTGAGCGGAAAGGCCTGTCTTCTTGACTAGACTCCAGTGTCTTGACTCTGGCCACTCCATATATCTTGCCGGTTTTGGCTTTTCCTCACCAAGCCTAGTAAACCTAAGCCTACATAGTGCTTCACAGTGGCACCACAGATGTACGCCTGTTCCTTCAGCCTCCTGGCAAAACCTACACAGGCTATCCTCCACCAGGCTTATTCTTTTCAGGTGCTTGTTGGGTTTGCAATGTCCTGTTAGTTGACCTACCGTTATCCTTACGACCTTACGACTGTGGCTCAGTAGGTCCGAAGTAAACTTGGCCGAGCAGGTCTTAATGAACTGCTTTGCCTGTCGTTTTCCTGGTTTTTGTACCCACCAGCTTTGAAACTCTCTGTCTACCCAACTCTTAATAGATGCTTTAAAGAGGCCTGCCGAGATTCCACAGAATGGCTCCGGGCCCATGGCTGATCCTCTTTTGGCTAGGTCGTCGGCCTTTCGTTACCTGGATGGCCCTCGTGGCCTGGTACCCAGGCTACCGTAAGTTTGTTTGCCAAGCCGACTTTTTCCAGGGCCGCTTGGCTGTCTGAGTAAATGACGATGTGGTTAGTTGTGGTTACACACGGCGCAATGCATTATTGCTGCGATTTCCGCTTGGAAAACCGTGGCGTGCTGACCAAGACTTAAGGTTATATTTTCTCTAGGCTTGTCTCCATAGATGCCAGCTCCTACTCCCTTGTTGGTCTTGGAGCCATCTGTATATCAGATATGATCGGCTATGATTGGAGGGCCTGCTTTACAGTCCTCCCTATCTGGTATGACAATCCGAAAGTGTCTGTTGAATATGAAACGAGGAGTTGACCTGTCTGAGGGCAGTTAACTTTTTCGTTTAGGTAGATAGTTGAAACATATTATTATTAGAATATTTTAATATCACTATTATCCATGTAAATATTTTATATTTCTGCATCTTATAAATATGTGAGAAATAGATATTTTAACATTTAGATATAAAATTAGTTTTACCATATTTTATGAACCATCAGAGACAGGAACCTACCTCAGTTTTTGGTGTACGAAACGAGATGTCGAAAAATGAATAATTAATTATGTGTACGAAATAAGAATATTTGGGGTAAATTTTTAAAGTGTACGAAACATGAATAAATGTATTTAATAGGTAATCAGATAATAAAAACTATGCCGGTTAAAATCTTGTTTGTCAAAGCACATTTTTTTGCGTGACGATACATTTAAGCTCTCACGCCGTTGATGTTCGTTACACGAGATTACCCGCTGAGTCTTTGGATAGAATGTAATTTTTTTTTATTCTTTTGTTTCTGAGACAGGTATTGTAATACGAACATCTCTTATCAGAGTATCGAATCGCAATTTTGGTAATTGAACGTATATTTATTTTGTTCGGCACACAAAGGTGATATGTTTTACGAGCAATGGTTCTTAAGTGATTAAAATGACTCAACTAAAGTAGGCAACCGTAGGAGAGCCTTTTGCCTTTTATTTGTAACAAAACGATTTAAAATTCTTTATTTTTCTTTGGGCACGCATCGGGCAGTGGTCCGGCTTGTGCACGCTGGGTGGACAATGTAAACCCTGAAATTTAATACCCATTAAAAAATAATAATTATGTGTTTTTGGTCATTTTTTAGAATCGCGGCTATAAAAAAAGCGAAAAATAGAGATATTGACATGTTTTTTTCATTTTGTTCTATTTTACGGCGCATTTACGAATTTTTTAAGGAAAATCAAAAAAAAATTCGGTGTTAATTTTTATTCTGAAGATTAAAAAATGGGTATTTTTCAAGTTTTTCGGCAATAAAATGCATCCATTTAAGTTTTGCGTGTGAAAACAAAAATAATTTTAATCAATTTTTGGATTTTTCAAAAAAAATAATATTAATCAATCGCAATTATAACATTTTTACTTTAAGAATAAAAATACTTGACAACTCAAAAAAAAAATAATAATTTGTAAATTTTGCAAATTTTAAAAAATTGTAAAAAAATCAAAAAATAAATTTTTGTTAAATTTTTAATACTTTTGAAAACAACCTTAACTGACACAAACACATTACATTTATAGCCTCAGCTGCTTCAAAAAGCTTGGATTCCTCTTTTCAGTCAGTAAGTAATTCTATCCGTCTAATCTGTATACTCTGTATGTATTCTAATCAGACCATCATAAGAATATTGTTCTCATGTCTGGGCAATAGTATTTCCTAACTTTATCATTTAAAAAAGATCTGTTTGTCTTATGTTGCATTTTTATATGTATTTTCAGGGCTTCTGCTCTGAGGAGTTGGCAAGTATAATTCCTCTGACAGCTCTCAACAGAGCAACACGGGGTGCCACTTTTATGCATTCTTTTACAGTCCAACTTAAGAAGCCCCGAACTTCCCATTTTCTTTGTTCCATCATCCCAGAGTGTCTAGACTGGAATCTGCTATCCGCAAAAGTTTTTCCTTCTACAAATATTTAGGTCTGGTGTAGATAAACTTTACCACACTTATCGGTAATTTATTATACCTCAACATTGGTGGACTGTCTAACGATATAAAAAAAAATGTTTAAAAAATTATAAACTACTAGTTAAATTTGTTTATGTTATCTGCATGAGGTAACACTATTTTATTGAACTGTTATACAAATTATAAATTTATTAAATATTGTATTACCCTAACACACAAACAACCAGTTCAAATTATGGCAAGTTTTTACTTTTCTTGACCTTTACCGATTTTGGTGATTTTTTTGCATACAGAGGCGCTGATTACAAACCAACCAATAAGTGTTTTTCTTCAACGTTTTATTTTTCAGATATGATCCTTAAATATGATAATAGGATTAAACTCATTTACGCTATCTTGCCCTTATTTTATCACAGAATTCGTGATAAGTACATGAAACTATTATACAATGTTTAAAAGTTATTTTAAAAAATCGTGTTGTTAATTATTTTATTAAGATTTTTGGTAAAAATACGAAACTCCCAAAAATATAAAATATTTAAATACAAGGCTGTAAAGTGGCACCATCAGTTCTTTCCATGTTAAATCTGATGATATAAAATCCAATAATACACAGTGAACGTATAGTTAGTCTGAATTTGACAATTGATGATGTCAACTTTATGCATGGTAACAAAGAATTATGGAAGTCCGGACCTGACCTACGATTCATTGTGCAAACTCCGCGGGGCCGATTTCCCTATTACCGCTGCCATTTTGTTCTACAGCATTGGCTTTATACGCTTAACTCTTGAATATGTTTTGATTTCCTTAAACAATGATTGGTAAAATTATTAATATAACCTAATACAGTCATTGTATATATTTCTTTTAACTCATATAAGCAGCTCTTAACTTTTACCCGCCGTGAATAAATGGATTCAAGATTTAAATGGTAAAATATTTACACTCTTATATACACACCCTAGAGGTAATGAATAATATATTTTATATCTTGGCCCCACAAGGACCAAGAGAAATCTTCGGTACTGGCATGGACTTTCTGGTCTCAGACACTCGAAGGCCTTCATAAGCCCACCAACCAACAATGTACTTTAAATTGGAGCAATCAAGGGTACACCTTAAAATCTAGTGGGACTGTACACGGGACACTGCAGATTAAAATACCACATGCACAAGATCGGCCTAGCGGAAGAGCCGAATGCCGCATGTCATGGAGGGGGATGAATCGGCAGAACACATACTGTGTTCGTGTCCAGCAATGGCACGACTAAGATTCGCAATCCTCGGCAATGACACCTTGTTGCCGGGGAGGTGAAAGATCTCTCTCCCAACAGGATCATCAGATTTATTAGGGAGTCTGGACCTGGTGGGAGAAATATAAAAGGTGTGAGCCACAATAGACCGATCGGTCGCGGTGGAAGGGTGTTATACCCACTCACTTTAAACCTACCTACCTACCTACCTTTTGTAACTGTCCCAAAAAATTCTCTAAAGATTTTTTAAATTAACACTGTTCTTATATTTTCTGAGAATAATTTTCTTAATGTAACACAGGATTTTGCCCTCTACAATATTTTAGACAGCCCACTGTGCATCGGGTCGAAGATCTGACTGAATTTAATTTGATTAAAAGTATGTAAATGTATTCAATTCTGTTTATTTCATATACTACAGAAAATTGCTTCGAATAACAAAACGATATATGGAACCTGAACAGTATACACGTGTATAGGTACAATACATATTTTATTTATTTTGATATTCTTTCAAGTCGCTATCATACATAAATTTTACTTAAATATTAAACTGCCCTGTTTTGCAAATTTGGTCATGAGTCTTGTTCAGCGACAGAAAAAATTGGCTTAAACAATAGCCCGTGTATAAAAAAAACAAAATTAGAATAGTAAATTGCCAGAAAAAACAATGACAAAACAGAACTTTATTAATTTCAAACTGTCACCAAATGAGACAGTACAGACGGCTCTACACTCGCGCCGCAAAAGTCGCGAAGCGCGAATTTGAATTGTTTCGCGGCTTTGCGTACGCGCTTCGCAGCGTTTCCTAATCGGGCTTTGCTTCCTAAACACAGAACTTGGCCATCAGGTCACAATTTTTTCCAACCTTAAGAAACAGATCTAAAACATCAAAAATACACGGTAGCAGTGGTCAGAGTTTCGGCTCGCGGGCCCGGCGATCCGGGTTCGATTCCCAGTGCCGGAGAGACACTTTTAGGTAGTAGTTATTTAAAAATAACGTCCGTGGTGGCACTACCGCGTTGTCTAAAAGGTGCTGTGAAATGCAACATTTGCATGTTTCAGTGCTTGGACAACGTTGACGGAACAACTGGGAAGAAATGGGTTAAACACCGGAAAACCCGGCACTCACGGTACTTTGGTACTTAGGTTTATATATGTATATATAAACCGTAGGATATAATATACATATATAATAAATTCCCTGGGTTGTCATAAAGATTAAAAAAAAAAAACGAAAAAACACCTGTTTAAATAGAGAAAATTTATTTTTTATTTATCAAATCTACATTTATAAGGAAAAGACTATGAAAAATAAAAATCCATTCTCAGGATGGATGTTTATCGTGACGTTTTTCTAAAATTTCACAGAAATCATTATTTTCATAAAATTTGCGCCGAATTTGGTGTGGGAAGGTTGGGGGTCGCTGATTACGAATCCAAAGTCACATTTGCAAAATACAAGATGGCGGGACCAAATTCCAAAACTCTTCCGATTTACACTAGATTTGATAGATTGTGGTTTTAAGGGTCGCTGATCGCAAATTTGGGGTAAGATTGTTAAGATTCAGAATGGTGAATTTAATATGGCGGAATGATTTTTGAAAATCTCGTCTCCTGAAACTGACAACACTGCAGGTAGTGGTCTTACGCCAGTAACCTGGGCTTGGTCTCGGTTATGGTCTTGCAGCAAAAGTCTCATAAGTCTTGCAATTATACCTATTAGCCTATTGCTATTTACCAAACTCATAGTACAGTCCAACCAACTTAATAAAATTAACTTGTCAATATTTTAAAGTCATTGTCAAGATAGATAGTGAAAAAGCGTTGTAAAATAAAGACCATCTATACAATTTACACAAAATAAATTACATTAAGTATAATAGCTTAATTCTATGGTTACTTTATATTAATTCTTTTGACAAAGAATTAATACAAAGTAACCATCTGGCTGACGCATCACTTGACTTATTTCTGTGTTTACTGATTTACTAATGATGCTTTAGAAAACAATCTCTCAGCGGGTACTAAAGTTGCAGGCACTGAACTTCTGTTAGACGGAAAAAATCGTGATTTTGATACCGATACTAGAGAACGTCTATCAATATGGGTCTAAAAAACCAAATACTCAGTAACACCCAAATCTCAGTTTGTCCTTACTGTGTGAAGCAAGAGTCTGGCATTCTCAGTCTTGTTCTTGCTCATAGTACAGTCCAACCAACTTAATACAATTAACTTGTCAATATTTTAAAGTCATTGTCAAGATAGATAGTGATAGACCCTTACCTTATATGGAAAAAAGAGTTGTAAAATAAAGACCATCTATACAATTTACACAAAATAAATAACATTAAGTATAATAGCTTAATCGTATGGTTACTTTATATTAATTCTTTTGACAAAGAATTAATACAAAGTAACCATCCGGCTGACGCATCACTTGACTTATTTCTGTGTTTACTGATTTACTAATGATGCTTTAGAAAACAATCTCTCAGCGGGTACTAAAGTTGCAGGCACTGAACTTCTGTTAAACGGAAGAAATCGTGATTTTGATACCCATACTAGAGAACGTCTATCAATCTGGGTCTAAAAAACCAAATACTCAGTAACACCCAAATCTCAGTTTGTCCTTACTGTGTGACGCAAGAGTCTGGCATTCTCAGTCTTGTTCTTGCTCATAGTACAGTCCAACCAACTTAATAAAATTAACTTGTCAATATTTTAAAGTCATTGTCAAGATAGATAGTGATAGACCCTTACCTTATATGGAAAAAAGAGTTGTAAAATAAAGATCATCTATACAATTTACACAAAATAAATTACATTAAGTATAATAGCTTAATCGTATGGTTACTTTATATTAATTCTTTTGACAAAGAATTAATACAAAGTAACCATCTGGCTGACGCATCACTTGACTTATTTCTGTGTTTACTGATTTACTAATGATGCTTTAGAAAACAATCTCTCAGCGGGTACTAAAGTTGCAGGCACTGAACTTCTGTTAGACGGAAGAAATCGGGATTTTGATACCGATACTAGAGAACGTCTATCAATCTGAGTATTAAAACCAAATACTCAGTAACACCCAAATCTCAGTTTGTCCTTACTGTGTGACGCAAGAGTCTGGCATTCTCAGTCTTGTTCTTGCTCAAATCTTGCAGGATGAGTCTTGGTCTTGATTTTGCTATAATTAGGCGGTCTTGATCTTGGTCTAGCGAAAATGTAAGAACAAAAGCAAAACTGCAGGACCAAGACCGATTTTGGGCAAGACTAACTGCAGACTTGCCAAACACCTCAATCTTTAGGAATATATTATTCTGTGAAAGTTACTTTTTGTTGTTGTGTATTCTGTTCCAGTTATATCTGTCGGATTTATTTTTGTCGTTATGTAGTTCTGCTGAAGTTTTTAACAATAATACAGTAAAAGCTCTTTATTCGCGGGGTATATGATCGTAATTATGCCGCGAATACAGAAATTGTGAATATGGAATGGTAATTTTTTATGGGATTATAGGGGATACGTTCCTAGGTGACAAAATAAAAAACATACCTATAAAAAATGAATTTAATTGAAGTTTTTGACCATATTGATTAATTATTATCTTCAGGCTTAGGCAATGGTTTAAAGAATTTTGGAATTTTTTTTGCTTGGCAGTTTTTAAAAGCTCCGTCAATTCAGACTGATATGCAGCAGTGGCATTAGCAATTTGCCTTTTAAAACTAAAACTTCGTTCCATAGACGGATCAATTTTCATAAAGGAATCACAAAGCTCATTTGCCATTCTTAAACCTTTACTTAGATTTTTTAAATTAAATGTCACGTTTCCCGGGCTTGTTGAAGCCTCATCTTCAGTGGGTTGTGAATTTAACATTTTCTCCAAGTCGGTTTCAGTCAAATCATCATCTTGCGATTCAAGCAACTTCTGAAAGACACTTGATTATATCTGTTCAAATCCATCTCGTCCTATTCCATTCGCAATTTCAGCTATTAGTCCATTTGACGACGCGTTTAAAAAGGATATTCGGTTGGATACCTACATATGGAATCCTCTTTATCAATGTGTATGTACCGAAGAACCGATTAGATCCGCAAATAAAGAAATCTTTAGAAGTGAATACAGGAATTGTATTGTAGTTTTTTAAAGGAAGGGTATAATATAGTCAGCAGCACTAGGTATAAGATAAACCGTGGATAGAGATTGTGGTTAATGTAAAAAAGGAGTAGAATAGGTACCAGTACAATCCTCGAGGCACCCAAGCATTGCTTTAGCCTCTTAAGAAGCTTTAATAAAAACATAGAAAACTGAAGGAAAAAGGGACCATGTAAAAAAAAGGTTGATTAAGAAAACATTATGCCTGACCGGGTCAGAGGCCTTAAATAAGTCATAAACCACCATCTGGGATTTGTCAAAAAACGTTTTATCTACGTGTTACATATGAAAGGAGATCTGTTTTGGATCTTTATGACGGAACTCGCACTATCAGTAAAAAAAATAATGTATTTTCCAAATGTTTACAATTTTTTTTTTTTTACTTGTGAAAAATTTTTGGCTGTTTTTTTTACTTGGGTGTATAAATAAAACTACAGTTTAAGTTCATTAATTACGTTAATTTAAGTTAATCAGTAACAATACACTGTAAAATCTACATAGACTTTGGCAGTACTATAACAAGAAGTAATAAAAATTTTATATCCTGTTTCCGCACTATTGATTTAATTTCTGGGAAATTTTAATTGCATTAAACTGAAGTGTCACGGAAGGGAGGTCGTAATTTTCTTAGGGCTTTTGCTACATAAACTTCATAAAGTTGTATATATTTGTCACTTAAAGGGGCTTGAGACTCGACTATGCGCCGGGAAATGATTGTGTCAATATTTTTATTGGGCGAAATAACACTTTAACAGAATTTTCTATCATCACAGTCCGTTTTGTGTTTCAAGATGGCAGAGGCGTGTATGATGTTAAAGCAAAAATAATAAACGATGTATTGTGTGTATACAGTATTTTAACAATTCAAATTTATTTCTTACGGCATTGGAGCGAATGATTTTTGTGTATATTTTGCGGTAAAAATATTCCTGAGTATGTAAATTTAAAAGTAAATATACATAAAAATCTTGAACTGGTTAGAATTTATTTTTTATAATCGCTGTATTTTTTTCCTATACTATATAGTCTAGTCGAGAAGTGTGTTTCCTGCGAAAAATGGTTAGAAGGCTTCAAAAAATGTGAGCGATAGCTCATTCAACGCGAAATGCAAATCTGAGAAAGGCGTTTTGATGATTTTTTCTGACAATAAAAATTGCAATTGTTATTAACAAAAAACAAAATAAAAAAAGCCATTGTGATTTTTGATGATAACCCAAAAACCATAAGAGATAGCTAAAATTGCAAAAAAGATCTTTAAAGGGGAGGAAATTTCCGATAAAAAAATCCCAACTCCCGGTGTTCTGTCTCCATTATTTATAATTTTAATTTAACGATAAAAATGGACCTCCGCGCGACATTTTTGGTTGCGTGCTTGGAGTCAAAACCGAGTACGTCACACTAAATAATTTTTTTAGGGTATTAAATATTAGTTGAAAAATTATAAAAAATTATGGTGTATTCAGGACACTTCAAAGAATTTACTTCCGTTGAAAATTTAACTTAAAGTTAGTTTTTTAATAAGTTAGACAATTGTTAATTAACAAAATTGTTTCGAATTTCGTCTATATTGTACATTAAAATTTTTTTTTAAATAATTGTATAAATTTTTCGCGTCGTGGAGCCCTTCTATATACAAAATACATAATATAATAAATTTAATAATATAATTTTATATATATATATTTATATATTTAATATATATTTATTTATTATTTTATATATATATATAATATTATATATATATATTATATATATTATATTTATATATATATATATATATATATATATATATATATATATATATATATATATATATATATATATATATATATTATATATATATTATTATAAAGAAAGAAAAATTTATAAGACAATTATTATTTAAGCATTTTTTTATGTACAATGAGGACGAAAAGTAATTCAGGGATGTTAAATATGGACGTATTCACATGGCCGTTAAAGGAAAAAGGAGCCTTGTCAGAAAAAAATTGTGTTCTTAACGAAATTATCATCATGATGAATTCCATTGAGCAAAAAAAAAGCGCAAAAACAAATCAAACTTTAAGGGTTCGAGCGTTTTTTCCAAAGGTATTCTGGTCTAGAAAGTTAAGAAAATCGATTTTTTTTCATATTTCGATAGTTTAGATATTCAAGAATCCTTAAAAGGATTTTTCGAAATTCGAATTATTTTAAAAGTTATAGCTAAAGTTGTTGTTCGGCGCAATGAAACTAAAATCGAAAGTTCTGAGTTTCGAGCTTTAGGTGCTTCAAGAGTAAGAAGAAGTGCTCGTCTTTCATAGAAAAATTCGTTAAATATTTAATTTGAGGTAAAAGAAGGCCCGATATATGCTGCCGAAATTAAAGAAATGTAAGTTAAACCCCAAAAAATTTTAAAAAATTTTTTTTGGGGAACTGCCCAAAAAAAAGAAAACCGTTTCCCCAAAAAAATTAATTTTTTATTTTTTTAAATGGCCGCCAAAATTTTTTTGGATTTTTATTTTTTTTATTTCTTCGAGCTAGAGAGATCTTTACTGATTAAGATTCCGTTCGATTTTTTGGTTTAGATGACTATAAGGGTTGGAATCCTGCACGCCAGGACACCCTTTTTTTGGACCCCCACTGTGCCAGTCGAACCTTTTGAGTTTTTAATTTTTTTAACTTTTAAAATTTTTTAGTAGTTCTGAAATAAAAATAAACAAGCAATAAGAAATAAATAGTAAATATTCTTTGTTTTTTTTTTCGAGTTCGAAAAAAGCTTGAAATTCGTACCTCTTGCCACCTAACCCTGGGTCCCCCCACGTCGTGTCGTGTTGGGGCCCCGTAGGATCTTTTTGAAATGAGTAGAGTTGCTGGTTATCGGCAACTCTTGTTACCACCGTATGGGACGGATCCGCCAAGAAGAACACAAGGCTTAACTCAAGGTGTTAGCATACCGTGCTGATAAGTGAAGCATCCTGTGCCTTAAACAGTGTTCCCCAAAGGGGCCTCTGAGATAGGCACTTTTCAGAGTTTCTAGCCTTACTGCGGTAATGCGGGCTCTGCCGTGGTGGACTATTACTTCCCTTTTGGGAAACAGAAAGCGGACAAACCGCTTTAGGAAAAAAGTGGGGGGTGCGCTGACCGGAACGAATAATCCGTTTGAGAGGTGCCACTCAAGGTCACAAGCAGACAAAGGTGCGCCGCCCAAACGGGTGAATCCGTTTAAAGGTGCCCTTTAGTCACCGGCGCCTGTTTCCCGGGGAAGGGCTAATCAATCCCCAAAAACAGTTTCTTAGGAAGGGATCCCTGAATCCAAATAGAAGGGGGCAGAACCGCCTTTATGGGAAAAAGGGGTTTCCTGGCTTTAAACAGAAAGCGGATAGGCCGTTTCATAGGGTAAGGCCGGAGATGCGGCTCAGAAAGAAAATCTGGTCCTGTAACAAAGGGCCTGATGCTTCCCCCGTCCACTAGGCCGAGAGAGGAGGACATGACGGATCTAACCGTCTGCTGTCATAATTTCAGGGACAGGGACACCAGAACACATATTGTGTTCGTTCCGGTAGCGACACGAGTAAGAGGAGATGTGAACCCCCCTTTTACAATCTGTATCGGATTCATTGAAGTCTGATCCTATTGGGAGAAATATAAAGGTGTGAGCCACAATAGACCAGCGGTCGCAGTGGAGGCGTAAAAAATCCACTCACTTTAAACCTACCTACCTACCTACCTCTAGCCTAGAACCCCCTTAAGTTTTTTAATAAATTTATCTATTACTGAACGAATACACCGTAGTTATTTCATTATTTTTTGTAATACAGTGGTTTTTATTCTGTACATGTCAAAACCAAACTAATACATCTTGAAGACTTAATCCCATTAGGTTCCGCAAAAATGATTAAAATCAAGCAAGGGGACTACATTATATTGATTTTCGCTCTCTCCTCAGACCAAATAAATTAAAAACGGAAGTCGACACAAAATGACAGGAGGGGATGTGGGGTTTTAAAATTATTCGAGCGTATTAAATTAATATGCGATTAAATTTTTATTGTATTTTAGCGAACACATTTTGGTCACCCTTACTGATTAATGCAAGGCCCGAACGGAAACCCAAAAATGTAGGTCAACAGACTTTGCGCTACCCTTTTTTTTTTTAAGGATACATATAGGTTCTTTGGGACGTTGAATTCTAATATGATATTAGAATTACTTTTAGGGCTTAAAAGGGGCCCAATTTTTTTTTTTCCCTACACTCCTAAAACATACATTTCGCAAAAAAAGGGTTTTTTTACCATTAAAACCTATAAACAATAAAAATGGGGTTTTTTTTGCAAAATGTTTGATTTGGGGGGCCTTTGCCCTTTTTTAAGCCATTAGGTATAAATTCTAATGCCCTATTGTTTATGGCCCAAGAACCTGAAAAAAAAAAGTTTTTTTTGGGAAAAGTTTTTTGTTTGGGGGGGAAAAAGGAATTTCGTAGGATCCCCATTTCTTTCCGACAGTTTTCTTGATCTGTTTCTAAAGAAAATGGAAAAGGTTTCATCTCGATTCATGACCTTCCAAAATCATTTAACGGTAAATTACAGATTTACCCAGACTAATATTCATCTCCCCCCCGTTGCCTTTGCTCCCCCACTACTACTTTCAGAGACTTTTTTCACTGATTTCCCCCCCTAACAAAATTTAAAAAATGGAGGAAAGATTGATCTCTACTTACTACGCAAAAGTCCTTATATTTTTATGAGCCTAAATCGAAAAGTAAGTCCGACAGAAACCATTTCTCTGCGTAGTCAAACTACATATTATTAGCTATAATTTTTCAAAAAAAAACTCCCCTTAATCTTTAAACCGAACGGGGATATAATTTAAAAAAAAGGTCAATTTTTTGGGGTTTTTCCCGGGTTTTCTCGGGAGAAATTCTCGAAAAAAATCTATAAAAAACCATTTGGTAGGTTTTTTTAAATTTTCTAAAAATTCCATTAACACCCTCGGGGTATCTCTAAAGGTTTTTTAGTTATACGCGAAAACTAAAAACTCCTTTTTTTCAGTTTTTATTGTTTAAACAATTACTTTAAACTTCCGGGGGCCCCGGGGTTTTCATCTATTTATCATGTTTTAACAGATGGCACATGTTATTTCCGGCTAAATTTAAGTGTGCAAAAAATCTATTGATTGGCCTATAGATACGAGGAGGTTTAAAAAAAAGTCCCAGAGATGGCACCACCGGCGCGTTGAGGTCATGTTTAGTTATAGCATCTGTTGAATGAACGACACCAAGTGTCAGCCATATTGGTCTATTTCTTTGTGTTTGGCATTTTCAAGAAATGGACGAAAAAGAATTTCGTGTGGTGATTAAACATTACTTTATGAAAGGTAAAACGTCTCAGGAAACTAAAGAGAAGATTGATAAACATTATGGTGACTCTGCACCTTCGATTAGAACAGTTTTCAAGTGGTTTTAAAAAATTTTCGGACTGGCCATATGAGCAAAGTGACGCTGAACGTTCTGGACGGCCTGTGGGGCCCGACCCCAGAAATCATTAATTAAATCCATGATATTGTGATGGATGACAGAAGGTTGGTACGTGAATTGCTAGTTTTGGGGCATCTCGATAACGGGTACATAATTTTTTCAAAACATTTGGACGTGAAAAGCTATCCGAAAGATGGGTCCCGTTTTGTTCCAAAAAAGAACGAAGGTTTAGGTTTTTTTCCTTTCAGAAAACCAGGATTTATTCTTTCTCCTGGGGAAACAATTAAATTTTCCAAGGGAACCCAAAAAAACAAATTTTTTGGCAAAGGGTTTCAAGTTTGGGATTCCAGGGGATAATCCTCATGGCTATTTGAAAAGGGTAAAACTGTTACAGGTGCATATTATTCTTTATTATTGGACCGTTTGAAAACCGAGCTGCAAAAAACGCCCACGATTGGCCCACAAGAAAGTCCTTTCACCCGACAACGCACCAGCAAAATCCAGCAGTTGGGTCGCAAAATTAAGGGAAAAAAGAATTCCAACTCGTTTAAATCCCCCTATTCTCCAGACTTGGCTTCCTCGGACTACTATTTTTTCCCCCAAATTTTAAAGAAAATTGGCGGCACAAAGATTTTATTCAAACGAAATTGATTGCAGACACTATCGATTTTTAGACTTGGACAAATACTATTATTTGGAAGGGATCAACAAACTGGAACATAGTTGGACAAGTGTATAAGCCTAAAAGTAGAAAAATAAAAAGGTTTACCCCAAATAAAAAAATAGTTTTTTTAACGGATTTTTCAAACCTACCTCGTACATACAGGTGAAGCTAACAAACGTGCTAAAAAATGTGCAAATGCACTTACGTAAAATCTGTAAGCTTTAAAACATTAACAACAATATTTGTATTTAACAAACCCTTATTTTTTTTCAATCTCCCAAAATGCTTTTTTATAACTAGCATGTTGCTCTCCCCCTTTTATTCCGCAATTAATGCCGCCCTCCATCCCCAACCAAAAGGGGTTTGAAATACATTCAGTGAACTCCCGTTGCGGAGTCACCTGTCTGAAAATGATTTTATTAGATGATTAGATTTATTAATATCCGTGGTAAATACCTATGCTTGTATAAACAGGATTAACCTCATATAGAGTTTTAATTGCCAATGGCTGAAATTAAGGGAAATATTGGGTAATTTAGCCAATTTCGAAGGCATTCCACCTTTTCACTTGTTGAACGAAAAGGGGGAAAAATTTTCTCATCAATGATGCAAGGACGTTACATGTATGTTACTTCGCCCTTTGCTGTTTACCTCTGCCTTCGTAAATAGATCTGGATGTTTATTGGAAAGTAAGCATTGGTAATGTAACCAAGTAATTAATAAGTAAATAACGTTATGAATGGCTTGTCGGCGAGGTCATTTGATTCCGTTATACCTTGCATATCAAAAGCCTGCATGAAACGATCAATTATTGCAAAAAGTATTAGTTTTTTGGGCCCCGTTTGATTTGGTATTTAAAGATAATTAAAAGTTCTTGTTTCTTAACTTAATAATTTGTATTAAACAATGTTAAAATTAATATAATTAAAAATATATAATAAGATTTAAAAGGGGAAAAATTTTTTTATCACCATTATAATATTTTGTTATATAATATATAATAATATTTTACCATCCCTATCAAAATCGGAAAAACGTATTTTCTGCTTACCCTGTATGGTAATAGAGGTAATATTTTGTTTATTTTATAAATTTAAATTTTTATACATACCTGGTTAAAAATTGCAAAAAATTTGGGAAAATTGGCCAACTCACCCGCAACAATCAAAAACATAATATTATATATTTAAATTAAAAAATCCTCAATAGTATAAAAATATTTGGAAAAAAAAAAAAAATTTAAAAATTCTGGAAATTTTAAAACAAAAAATTTGATAACCAAAATATTTTTTTCTTTTGGTTAGTTGTAATAATGA
>JAHBCN010013747.1:0-23946 GCA_019359885.1 Listronotus oregonensis
TATTGAGAATAACACTTTTTGTTATAGAATTATTTTACAAGTTAACTAACGTGATTTATTTTTTTTTGTAATTGTTAAAGGTATGCAGACAATTTACACAGAATAAAAGCATAATTAAAAAGTATTCTGACAAAATTTACAATATTTGTTATAGTCGAGGAAACTAACCATTTGGCCTAGCAATTTTTTTAAAATGCATGAAATGACTTGAAATTTTGACAGTAAGTAGGGAATAGTACAGCGATCAAAATATATATTATACCAAAGGGCGCCTTTACCTTAGAAGTGATTTTTTTAATATATTTTGACCACAGGAATTAATAGAAAAAAGAGATTTCTGAACAAAAAATGTTTTATGCATTTCTTTTAAAAAATGCATACTTTCCGAGTTATTTGCGATCGAAAGTCGAAATTTTTCACCGATAAAATCAACGTTTTTAATCGGTTTTTTGCAAATAACTCAATAAGTATGCATTTTATCAAAAAACTGTAAGTAACAAAATTGAGGCTTTAAAAACAACGAACAAAATGGCTTTTTTGTAGTTGCTGTGGAACCAATACAAACCAAGTTATGGTTTGTTAAGTGTTAGCTATTATTCATCAAACACAAAGTTTTAAAGGCAAATAACGTATTTTTCGAGGAAAACTAATAATAACCTTTTTAAAGCCTTTGCAAATACTTTTTATTTTAAAGATATGTATCATAAACGTTAACTGAGATATGATTAAAATAAGGTTAGACCAAAATTTTTGAGTGCAAAAATCTTCAGAAACCATCCCCTAATTACCACCCTAATTAAAATGGATCGAAGCCCTTTTTCAGTTTTCTTTATCTATGAATCATAAATACATTCTAAAATTTTAACCGATTTAAATTGCTTAATTAAAAAAAATGAGCTGCAAGTAAAAATCAAATTTAAAAATTTAATTAAAAATGACCTTTTTTTGAAAATTACTCGAAAACTAAGGGAGATACGTAAAAATTACTGCATATTTTGCTTTTTTTAATTAACTGTATGACGGAAATTATGTGAGATATAAACGTTTAAAACGCGTGTGTATAGACGAGCACTACCTTAGATCTGATAGTTCTTAAAATAAAACCAACAAAATGTTTTTTTAAAGAACTTATTACAAAAACTGAAAGAGTAATGCTTAAAAAAACAATTATTTGAAGCGTGCTAAAAGCGATTAGATGATTTTTTTTTTAAATCCACAGTTTTGTACTATTTTTTGCGTTGTGATATTGTAAGGGGTGGATTTTAAGGTTTAAAAATTACTAAATAAAATTAGTAATACTTTTAAGCAGTCACATTTTTTAATTACAACTTACAGGGTAAACATTTTGTTTTTATTAAATCATAATAAAGGTTGATTTCAAAGGGTTAAAATATATTAAATCATGTTTCAAAGAATTAAATATACTTATTTTTTAATTTATATAAGCCTAATTTTATGTGACTTAAGCTTTAATATAAAAGTTTTGAAGGTTTTGCAATAAGGGGTAGTTTTCACCCTTAAAAAATAAAAAGCCACCTTCAGCATAATGGAGGTTTTAAAGAGGAGGGTAAGTTAGGCTTAATCCCAAATTTTCATGCAAAACAGTGAGATTATAATATATTACTTTTTTAGGGTAAATATTTTTTTTTAAATAAAATAGGGGTTGATTTTTAAGGGCTGAAAAATTTAAAGTAATGTTTTAAAGGAACCGAATACTACTTTTTTAACTTATTTGAGTTAAATTTTACTTAACTTAAGCTTTTATGTATAGTTTTATTGGTTTTAGCAAAAAAGGTAGTTTTTACCCCTAAAAAATAAAGAGCGCCCATCGGGATAATATAGATTTTAAAGGAGGGTAAGTTAATCTAAATTCCAAATTTTCATGCAAATATATGCATTTTCAAAAAATTGCCTGATTGATGATTTTGAACTTTTTTCAGCTTTGTTTTCTGGACTATTATATTTGTGGGAAATAATATTCAAATATTGTAGCCTGCATTTATTACTTGTATACTACATTTTTAAAAACATACTTAAAAATTTAAATTGTATTTTTGTGGGTTAGTAAATATGGAAAATTCGTTTAAATTGGTACAGTTCAGTAACTAATCTAATAAAACGACCTCTTAAATAACAATACAAAGAATGTTCTGGTTTAGTCCATAAAACTATATCAATAAATCTTATAAAGAGCTAGAATAGCTCTTTTCTATTGTTTTTTATACGTGTACGTCATCACATTAATGGAAATTCATTGAAACGGCCCTTAGGTCGCCACCTATGCTAAGTTGTCTTTGTTGTGCTATTTTCTTGACTTATGTTCAATTGTTTTGCTTTTCTTCGAGGGATTTATGTATCGCTGGCTTCATTAGCTATATTGAATGCGGTCGTAAATTTTCCAGCTTCCACTAGAGAATAACTGTTGGCACGCTGTAGCCAATGAGCTTAAGTAAAAAGCCCAGAAACTAAGAAAATGTTTTGTTTGTTTTATCTGCTTTGGTTTGTTTTCGTCCTGGATAGTAATTTGGTGTTCTGTGCAAGCGCAGTTGTAATAAATATTTAATGTTTTTTTTTAATATTTTTTCAATATTAAATTTAATTTCATGTTGAAAGTGAGAAATTGTAGATTTGCCAAAAATTATAAAAATGTTTTAAGGACACTTTTAACTTATTTTATAAAGGTGGGTGAGGATTGAAATTGCATAAACCTTCCATAAAAAAGCTGTACCAGATAGGTAGCGTGTTTTCGGGGTAATAGCAAGTGAAAGGAAACATGTTTTTCTCAGACTATTTTGTTTTCTTTTCTAAGTCAAGATGATTAAAAAATTGGTGCCTACTTCTGGGCACATGTAAACTGCCTTCTACGAAAAGCAGGCTTAAAAATACCAACCTGGGCCCAAAATTGGTATTCACCTGAAACTACACTTGTTAACGCGGTTCCGGTAAATCAATTATATTGGGTAAATAAAATAAAGATATAAAATACTATATTATAGGGGATAATTTTATTAATAATAGTATTATACACTTATTTTTATACTGTTATTAATAAATGACATTTTTATAACACCCCAACAGGTAATAAGGATGCCTGAAAATGGTGGTGTCGAAAAAAAAATTCGTTAGTCCAGTACTCGTTACTTGCACGGATCCGAAGTAACGAATACAAAAGGTGCCACCAAACAGTTACTCGAGTACTCGTTTGGATTAGTTAAGCTACTGTAACCAATTCGAACCTAACATCTAACTGATATTAGTAAATGTATTCGATATTCGGTGTATTCGTTACACCTCGCTACCTAATCCGAAACACGCGTCGCGTAAAAGCTGCGAAAATGTTTCCTTGTGAGCCTGTAGCCACCTATCAATGAGTAGCTGAAATGATGAATTATTCTAGTCATTTTACATTATTCTTCAAATAATGTTTGTATAGTTAAAAAGGTATCCGGGCAGTTCAATTATAATTTTATTTTCATTTAGGCCGCATCAACTTAATATGGATTTTAGATCATTTCAAAAAACTCCAATTTAACTTTTTGCTTTTTTATGTCTATGTATTTGTTGTATTTGTGTTTTAGAAATTTATTTTTATTTTATTCATGAAATTTTATATTATTATATGTGTATTTTTGTTACATTCGTTACTTTAGATAAAAACATAAATTTGAAAAGTATCTTTTATTATAAAAATATCTTTAAAAAAATGTCTTCTGTTTATCTACATTTTCAATTAATAAATAAAAAATGTCCTATAAAATTATGAAAGTTTTATAAAATCAATTACAATAATAATAGTTTAAAATATTTTTTACATGGCAATCTTGGCATATATGATGCCATTTTAAAGACAAATAATTTATATATGTACAAATACGGCCCTGTAACTATATCGTTATTGTACATTTAACTACTAACTATTATTTAACCAATGATTTGTCATATTCACACAACAGATCCTAACATATGCTGCTCAAACATTTCCTTTAAAACATCCTTATCTTATGAATTGAAAATACGTCTTTACACATTACTCATTTGAGTAGTATCGAGCCTACTACCAATGATCGATATACTTTTGCTACTACCTAACACCTGCAAATTTGACAATACCGTACCGACAAGTAAATTAAGCGAGTACTCGAATAACGAATCCGAAGTATCGAATACTCACATGAAAAGTAACGGATACTCGTAGTTACGGAAAAGTAACGATATTTTACACTACTCAGCAATTTATATGTTTACTAATAAATAAGTAACAAAATAGATATTTAATCTCCTCCCTGCCGGTACCCAGTTTACCAACACCCGTACTTGGAATTCATGATTTATGTTGTAAAAAATTTAGCTGGCGCAAATTGGGTATGAATTTTACACACTCTTTACTTAAAGTATTTTTATTATAAAAGCTTTTCCATTTCTATACAATTATCATGAAATGTCCGAGTTAAAAGTTGTTTTCCCTTACCTTAAAAATAACATTCCAAAATCTGCGAAGTTTTGGATTTAAATGCATATTTTGAGTTCAATATACTACACACAGTGCAAGAACCTGATATGGAAAATTGCCTAGAATAAAATAAAATGAAAGCCATATTACTCTTCATTTAAAATTGGTTTACAGTACATAAAATTATTTTAAGTTGCAGCTCATTTAAGCTTTTTGCTCCAATCTTTTTTTAAAGAAGGCTCATTTATGGTTATAACACATCCAGTACGTCCAATCATTTTTTGAAATTTTTAAGTTAAACAGAGTATTCTCATAAACAGCAACATGCAAATTTTTAAAAATAATAATATGTTCTTTAGATATGTTCGCGAAGAGGGAGTACAATGGGATAATAGGTAATTTAGCGACAATGTTTTTGACTTAGAGAAGTTTTTAGATTTTTTTAAGTGTTTCGCAGAAATATGGATGTCGTATATCAAGTGATCCTTGGAATTTACAGTTGCTATTGTTTCGCCATTTTGATAAATATGTCATATTTATAATTTATTTCTCATTGACATACAAGCCAGATATTCGAGAAGTATTTATAAACTAGTTGGGCAAATGTCCAAAAAAGAAATAGTAAGGATTTTTTAAGGCGGCGAAAATATTTTGAAATCCACCATATATCGAACAGTTCGGGAATATGAAAAAGAAATACCATGTATGAACCTACCAAAAAGTGGTCGACCACTGAAGTTGTCCGATGCTCAGCAGGAAAGATTAGTTCGAAGAGTGAAAAATGTCGTTGGTCAGTCTACCAGAAAGGTTAGTCCTCGCTTCCGAATTTCCAACGCAACTGTTTCTCGGTATATTGCTAAAAGTGGTTTAAAACCGAAAAAGAAAAAAGGCACTCAAATATACTGATGTTCAGCTAGCAAGAATACCCAGGTGCTGTCGCAATTTAAGACGAGATCACTTCGCGAATAACAGATCGATTGTCATGGATGATAAAAAATATTTCACCCTTAGCCACACTAACCACAACTAACCACAACTAACCACAACTAACCACAACTAACCACAACTACCAGGAAATTCGGATTTTACACCGACAATATAGAAGATACCCCAAATGAAGCTAGATAAGAAGCTAGAAATGAAGAGTAATATGGCTTTCATTTTATTTTATTCTAGGCAATTTTCCATATCAGGTTCTTGCACTGTGTGTAGTATATTGAACTCAAAATATGTTTAAATAAAAAATTCGCTTTTTGGAATTTTTTTTTAAGGTAAGGAAAAACCTTTTTAACTGGGAAATTTTCATGAAAATTTTATAAAAAAGGGAAAAGCTTTTATAAAAAAAAATACTTTAAGTAAAGGGGGTTAAAATTCATACCCAATTTCGCCAGCTAAATTTTTACAACATAAATCATAAATTTCCCAAGTCGGGTGTTGGTAAACTGGTACCCGGGGAGGGAGATTAAATATCTATTTTTTACTTATTTATTAGAAAAACGTATAAATTTGATGTGTAAAATATCGTTTTTTCCGAAACTACAGTATCCGTTACTTTCATGAGTATTGTTTCGGTTCGTTATTCGATTTCCGCAATTTACTTGGGTACGGTATTGTCAATTGCAGGTTTGGTAGTAGCAAAAGTATATCGATCATTGGTAGTAGGTTCGATACTCCAAATGAGTAATGTGAAAAACCACAACTAAAAAATAACCAAAAAAGGGAAAATGTTTTACACCGAAATGGTTTAAAGCAGATAAAAAATGTTTTCAGATAAAGTATTGATATGCTGTGCCATATCGAAAAGAGGTGTATCCAGGCCTTTTGTTGGTCATGCAAGAGGAGAGGCAGTGAATGCCGAGGTCTACATCAGCGATTGTTTAACTTAATCGCTTAATTTTATCAACGTACATCACGGTGATGGAAATTATATGTTTTTTGGCCAGATCTGGCTCAGCACATTATGCCAAAGCCACACTTGACTGGCTGGAATCAACAAACATTTCGTATGTGCCCAGGATTGGTAACCCTCCTAATGTCCCTCAAGCCAGGCCAATTGAAACTTTCTGGGCTCGATTGGCTCAGAAAGTCTACAATAACGGCTGGGACGCACAAAATAAACAAGAACTTCGGCAGCGAATCTTCAAGTAAGAGAAATAAATATACATGATGTCCAAAACCTTATGAGACTAGTAAGGCATATATTACGAGTCATAGAAGAAAACGGACCCTTAGCGGCAATAAATTAAATTATTTTTGTATAGCAATGATTGATTTGATAATATAATTGGTTTAAAAACATAAAAGTTTATTTGGATAGAAACAAGTAGTTTCAATTTTTATCCCAAAACTTTTGTAACAGGGGTTACTATTCGACGATGCCAAAAAATAACTAAATGTTGTCTTATGGTAGAAAATATCGAGTATACCGTTTTTACAATATATTTTCCAACAAGAAATTCGCTGTGTAAGATGTAGCACATAAAAGAAAATTGTAACAAATGGACCACCAACAAATTATTTACAAAAACTTTCACATATAAAACACTAATAACAAGAAACAATAAAGGTTTTTTTTTACTTATGAATGCATTTCTCATGAAAATTTTGAGAAAAGAAAAGCATAGGGCATTAGACAGCCATGACATTATTAAATGTAACATAAACCTGCCATTTTATAATTAAATATTTAACCTTTTTTAAAACTTATTAAACCCAGCTAATTTCTACAGACAGTTCTTTTGTTGTTTTTTAGATTTGATAATGATCGAATCGATTCCGTTTGCAGCTCCATTTTCAAACCCGGATTAATAGATATAATCAGTATTAACTTCATCAATCGACGTAAGCAGGGTCGAGATTTAACCTCTGAATATTTTTTTCGAACAAAAAAAAACATTTATATGCTGAAAATAATTTTCCCTTTAAATTCTTCAAACGCACCATTTCCAAGTATAATAAAATTCTGTACGTTTTTGTGCTTTTACAGCAGTTTATTGATTTCCGGATATTTAATTTTTGATGTTGCTAAATAATGATATATCTTTTTTAGGTGAAAAGTTAAATATTAACTGCATTTACTAAGAATATATTTAATACTTGTTTTGATTTTTCTACCTGAACTTTTTTTTATTAATAAACAAGGGTTCTATGATACAAGAAGAGGAAACATTCTAAAAACTGCACATTTTTACTTTGAACACCATAAAACAGGGTGGTAACATCGCATATTTAGGAAGTAGTTTGCAAAATGCTTGAACCCGAATTTTTAGGGTTTTAGTTGTCTTATAATTAAAAATGCAGGCAGGCTTTTATTTACTAAAGAAAATAAATATAATATATATATATATATATATATATATATATATATATATATATATATATATATATATATATATATATATATATATATATATATATATATATTTTATATATATATATATATATATATATATATATATATATATATATATATATATATATATATATATATATACTGGTGTTGCTCCGCCGAGCGGGACATAGGGAATCCCATGTACATTTTGAAGTAGTCAAATATTGGCTCCCCTAATTATTTTAGAAAAAAATGCTATTAGGATTTATTGAAGAGCACAATAAGTTCCACCCAAAATGAAAATTTGAGCATTTTTCAACTAACCAGTAAAGAGTAAACTGCTTAAATACTTCTGCAACGTAGTATCTTATTATGCACCCTGTACTCTAGAAATCAATAATAAAAACACCATATCGATTAATCAGTGACAATTTAGATCATTAATTTATAACGTCAAAACTGAACAATTTTATACGGGAATTTCAAAAAGAATCATTGCATTTCATTTTAGTTTACAGCTAATTCCAACACATGCACTCACAGTTACGCAAGACAATTTATAAAACAAATTTGTCTACATTTAGAAATCAATTTATAACGAAAATATCAGGATTTAATAAAATGCTTAAATATTCCTCCATTAACTGCCAGACAATAACCCAAACGATTATAAAACTCATTTCTTACGTTGGCTAGTTGGTACATCGATATTCTGGCACATTCAGCGGAAATAGCATTCCTTAGCTGGTCTAAATTTTCATATTTTTTATTGGTATAAAGCTTAGTTTTTAAATGTCCCCATAGAAAAAATTCTTTTGGCGAAAGATCCGGAGTCCTGGCTGGCCAAAATATTGCGTGGTTCGGGCCTATGATGTCGTTATTAAATGCGTTGTGTAAGTATTCGCGCACAGCTCTGGTACTGTGTGCTGGGCAGCCATCCATTTGATACCATATCTCTTGATTTTCACGAGCAAGGTTGTTCAAAGCAGGCAAAATTTGTTCCTCTAAAAGTTTCAGAAAGTACTCCGCATTCAAATTTCGGTCAAGGAAAAATGGTCCAAGGATATGGTGGCCGAAAATTCCCGCCAAAACATTAATTTTTTGTGGATATTGAGTCCTTGTCTCAACAAATCGATTTTGGTTTTCGTTACTTCAGTACCGGCAATTTTGAATGTTGGGTTCGTTGTTCAATGTAAAAGTGCATTCGTCAGTAAAGCAAATATTTTGTAAAACTTCTGTCAGTGTTTGTCCTCTCCATCATCTCAAAGCAAAATTCCTGTCGTCGTATTTCGTCTCCGTCTCTTAATTCTTGGTGTCTTTCGTACTTGTAAGCGTGGTATTTACATCTTTTTAAAATTCGAGATATTGTGGTGTGGTCTTGTCCAGTAACGTCCTCCAGTTGTCTCGTGCTAATGTTTCCTTCGGCCTCCTCTACACAAAGTATCACGTCTAAATCCCTCTCGTTTTGTACAATTTGTCTCTGATTTTTACGTCGATTTTCTTCACATTTGCAATTATTGATTACTGTGCCTGTAGTTTCAAATTTTTTTATCGTCCGGTCTATTGTCGATTTAAGCCGGAGTCTCATGCGTCCGATTTCCGACGATCCAAAAGTATTTTGATTGGTCAGAACATTTTGGCGCCATTTTTCGTCCAAATATTTTAACATTTTATCCGACGTCGGAATGAGTTAAATTAATTTTAATTTTGTACGATGTCGGACGTTTCTTTCTGGTCTTCTAACCTTACTATATTTATTTTGTTGGGGTAATTTCAATTGATATTGAATATTAAAATAAACAGTTATAATTTAACATTTTTAAAACATTTTAACCTTAACCTGAATTTACCTCATACACAACAACCACTTTTTCTTCTTCCATTAAATGATATTTTAGTTCCGTTAGGTTATTAATTTCTCTTTTTTTCATTGCAGTTTCACAGGTTGACCTTCAAAAGCTCTTATTTTCTTTTCTTTTGACTGGATATCGGATCCGAAATTCGGATCAATGAGACATGCAAGTTTTCCGACACAAAATTTAAAAAATTTTCGTACGTCGGATGGTCGGAAATCGGACGCATGAGACTCCAGCTTTACTTGGTATTGGCCTATTGGGAAAATAGCCTGCAAACATGTCCGCTACTCTTCGATAACTATTTCCCTGATAAAACCATTTTATAATAGTGATTCTTTCTTGATTTGAGTAGTTCATTATTTAAAAATGATGTGACATTGATCTGACAACTTGAGAGTAAGAGGTTAAATAATTGTTTTGGTATTTTATTATAAACTTCCAATAATACAGGGCGCGTAAGAAGATAGGAGATTCGTAACTTACTTTAGCATTTATCTCTTAGCTGGCGGACTGAGAAGAGCTGAAATTTGTACACTGGGTACAACTTTTCGTGCTCTTTAAAATCCTAATAATATTTTCTTCTATAATAATTAGGGGACCCAATATTGGACCACTTCAAAATTTACATGGGATTCCCTATGTCCCGCTCAACGGAGCAACACCCGGTATATATAATCATGGCAAAGTTGCGCATTTAGGTGCCTAACGTGCTGTTTGAATGTTGTAAAATCTCGATACCCGGAGATATCCGAAAAACTGAATTTGGCGATTTCGTTTTTATTTTTTCTGACGTTATTTAAAGAGTAAGGAAACAAAAGACACTTCTTGTGGCACTTTTTATGCTCTACAAAACAGCGTTGAGAGATTTTCCGTACGACGTTTCGTTTTCGTTAAACCATCATCAACTTAATTTTTTAAAATACGGCACTCAATTGTTTATTGCATTTTTTTGAAGCAGTTATAATCCCAATTACAATGATGTATAACACTTAATATTTTTTTGTTAAATAAACATATATTCCATAAGAGACAATGAGTTAGACCAGGAACGCATATCATTTCTTATAGGGGCATTCCATATTTGTTAATAAATATTAAGTGTTATACATTTTTGTAATTGGGATAATAAGGGGTTTAAAAAAATGAAATAAAAAACCCAGGTCCGTATTTAAAAAAATGAAGTTGATGATGGTTTAACGAAATCGTAACGTCGCACGGAAAATCTCTTAAAGTTGTTTTGTAGAGCTTAAAAAGTTGCCATAAGAAGGTGTCTTTTGTTTTTCCATTCTCAAATTACCCAAAAATAAAAACGAAATCCCAAATTTTGGTTTTTTCCCCGATCTCCCGGGGTATGGAAATTTCCCTTTTTAAAGTGGACATGGGTTAGTTTTCTCCAAAATTTGCCATAATTTAAACTTCGTATCTCCTTTCGGTTTTGAGATGATGCATCACTCGAATCTGTGGGACCCCTTTAAAAAAAATATATATATATATATATATATATATATATATATATATATATATATATATATATATATATATATATATATATATATATATATATATATATATATATATATATATATATATATATATATATATATATATATATATATATATATATATATATATATATATATATATATTTATTCAGGGGCCCCCCCATTTTTTTTAAATTTTTCAAATTGGAAAAAAAGGGTTTTTAATAATTAATATATTTTTTTCCTTATTTTGCAACAACGTTATCTATACAGGGTATATCATAAAGACCGTACAAGGACAAAGTTAATTTTTTTTAAATGCCCCTTTTTTTTTTGTTACATTTTCTGATATCACATAAAATTCTAGATTTTTTTTATCTAACATATCATACCCCTATATTAATTGTTTACGATATTCTCATTTAAATCAATTTGGGAATGAAAAATCCCCTAATCTTAATGTTGTTTTACTTTTCATGGTTTTGTAGAGTGACAAAACACCCTGTAATAATTAATATAATTAGATATCACATGATGAGTGAAATAGGTAAAATTTATACAAGAAAACGATTAAACATTTTTCAGATTAATAAAACTGTCAATAACATCTTTATTAATCTCTTAATATATGGTTACTATGCAACTCTCAAAAACCGCTGAAACCATAGAAACGTTAAACAACATTAAAAATGAGCGGATTTTTTTCCCTAAATTTGTTTTTAAAATGGAATATCTCGTAAACAGTTGAACATACGGATAAGGATATGCTGAATAAAAATATCTAGAATTTTATGCAGAAAAAAAAAATGTAACAAAAATATTGGGGAGTCATTTATAAAAATGAACTTTGTTCTTGAAATGGACTTTTGATACACCCTGTATACATAACGTTGTTTGGAAAATATATAGCAGAAAAAAACCAAAATATTTTGTATAAACATTTTTTCCCAGTTTCAATATTTAAAGCAATAAACGGGGGGGTCCCATTCATAGACTTACCCTGTATATATATATATATATATATATATATATATATATATATATATATATATATATATATATATATATATATATATATATATATATATATATATATACATATATATATATATTATAAAAAAGTTCTATAAACTTTTTTTCCTATGACCCTTTCCTACGGAGATACAGGTACATAACGGACGTCCCCGGAAAATCGTTTTTGTTTAAACAACTTTTAAAATACTAGGAGTAATTTAATATTTTTTTATTTAGCTCTGACACAATAATAGCAATTTTTTTAACACCCTTCATACAGGGTGGCTCAACAACATTATTTTTGGATAGCTTTAACCTTAAACTAAAAAAAGGTAGGTATTTTTGATTGATATCGATAAAATCAACTGTTTACGAGAAAATAAATATCATGGTTGGTAATTTTTTTACATTATACAGGGAGTTTTCTAATTGAACGTCAATATTAAGGAATGCAATTTATGGGTGCATTTTAAAAATAAAACTTCATATAAACGTATGTCCTATACGTCTTAACTTTTGAGATACAGGGTGGTAAAATTTTTAAAAATAAATCATTTATTATTAATATCTGTAATACTACTTTAGATATTTTAATGAAAATTGGCATAAAAGTACTATGTATTAAGAAGTATTTTTTAGTGTTCCACATTTTTTTTATTTCCGCCAGTGGCGTTCGTACAGAATTTGATCTGCCCATTTTGACAAATAAAAAAAAATATGGTACACTTAAAAATGCTTCTTAATACATAGTGCATGTTTGCCAAATTTCATTAAAATATCCAAAGTGGTATTATAGATCTTAATAATAAATTATTTATTTTTAAAAAAATTACCACCCTATATCTCAAAAGTAACGGCGTTTAAAACATACGTTCACATAAGTTTTCTTCAAAGTGTGGATCCGAAAATTTCCTTCCTAAATATTGACGTACAATTAGAAAACACTCTGTATAATGTAAAAACATTTTCAACAATGATATCTTATTTCTCGTAAGCAGTTGATTTTATCAAAGTTCATTAAGATTACCTTTTTTTTTTTTAGTTTAAGGTAAGAGCTATCTAAAAAATAATATTGTTGAGCCTTTATCATGGAGGGTGTTAAAAAAATGCTATAATAGTGTCAGAGCTAGTCCGTCCCTGGCAAACTAAATAAGCCAAATATAATTTTATGGGTTCATTTTAAGAAGATTTATCTAGTAACCATCATGTAAAAAAAATATTAAATTACGCCTAGTATTTTAAAAATTATAAAAAAACTATCTTCAGGGACGTCCGGTATGTACCTGTATCGCCGTAGGGAAGGCTCGTGGGAAAAAAGTTTATGGAAACTTATCATAATAGTTTTAGGTTACCTATTAGATTCCGAGAGATTGCCCACATATTCTAGGTCACCCTGTATATATTTATGTAATATTTATTTTTTTAACCATTACTTATAAATTTTCTTTTTATTCTCGTTAATGGGTAGTAAATGGTAAAAGTTTAATGCAAGTTTTCGCACATTATTTATTGTGCCTTTGTGTGATGTTCTGTTTTAACTTTAATTATATTTTTTTAGGCTTAAAAAATCAAAATAGATATTGTGCGAAACGTTGCACTAAACTTCTACCATTTACTCTATTAACCCATTCTCAAGAATAAAAAGAAAATATATATATATATATATATATATATATATATATATATATATATATATATATATATATATATATATATATATATATATATATATATATATATATATATATATATATATATATATATATATATATATATATATATATATATATATTATATATATATATTAATGTATATACCTTACTGTTCGTGAAAAATGACTGAATAGTTAGAAACACTGTAATGATAGGATTATTACGCAAATTTTAGTAAAAAAATATCGCTTTTTACTTTTGGGATAATATATTATTTTCATCAGATGCCAGTTTGGGATATAATAATTTCTATCACTCCCGGAAGTGGGATAAATTTTAATATTTTAAATGAAATGCCCTGTATATTATTTAGGATTTATTTCTAAAAGATGTTTTGATACAAGACCTGTATTGTAGCACCTTTCTTTATTATGGAGAAAATGGCGATTAAAAATGTCCCAGTCACCTTAATATGTCAAAGATATTTGCGTTTTTATTTTATCTATAACATATGTTTTTTTTCCAATTACAAATAAAATTTGATAATGGAGAATTATTAACCTTCATTTGGTCGTTCGAGATATACTGTGTTTATTCCTTAATTAGAATGCAAGAATTCCAGTATAGTTCTTTTACCTTTGCCGGTCAGGTATAGAATCTCGTAATAGTCATTGAAGGTGTGGCTTTGTTCTATCCTTCTATCTTTTTTATTTTTATAGTTCTGTCCTGTTTGGCCTATATTCACTTTGGGACATGTTCCACAGTTTAACTTAAATGTCTCTGCTTTTCTCATTAACCTGTTTTATCTTTGTTGTTTAAGTGTTTTCGTAAATTAATATTAGTTAAGTATATTTTTTATTTTTTTACCTGAAGCTACTTTTCTATGGGTTTACCAATATAGAGATAACATTAAGTTAAAATATCTATCCCGTAAGTAGATACACCCTAAATCAAAAAATAAAATTATGTTTTTTAAAAATGTATTTTTAAAATTAAGTTATATTTTAAAATAACTATATAAATAGGAAAATAAATTTCCATCCCCAAATAGTATTGGTTTATATGACCCCTAAAGTTACCCAAAGTTTCTTTAGAGAATACTGCTTTGATATCACTTTCCGCATTGTATGAATGTAAAGAGTTTGACAAAAATAACAAGTCCTGGAATAATTTTTAACGAATATGTAAATATTTATATCAATTACTGGTTTAATAAATCCTCATTAGTTAATATTGGTACTGATGAATAGACCATAATTGGCTTTATTGTATTTTACCTGTTTGCTCCATGTTTAATTTAAATAATAATTAATCTATATTAAGTTTTAATCCACCTAGATGCATTAATAGTCACAATAAATATGGAAAAACATCATAAAAACAAATATATATATATATAAGTTAGATAATAAAATTTCGGGAACAAATCTCCAAACTGGCGAATTTTATGTGGTAAAAAACATTTATCTGGAAAAGCTTGCACAGTTTGTCTAGAACTGCAAAAGCTTAACTAAAGGTAAATACTCGAAAACACACTAATTTGCTTTGCTCACCCAATGCATGATTGGTTCTTTTGTTATTTATGCCGTGTTGATATTACCAAACAAATAAAATATTGACTTTAGTCTCTATTTTATAAAGAAATTATATTTTAAGCTTTTTTCATTGCTCAGTTATATAAACAAAGCGCGATTTAAGGGACATAAAATGGAGTAATTTTAGATTTGCTAGTTATATATATATATATATATATATATATATATATATATATATATATATATATATATATATATATATATATATATATATATATATATATATATAATATATGATATAATATAATATATATATATATATATATATATATATATATATATATATATATATATATATATATATATATATATATATATATATATATATATATATATATATATATATAAATTAGATTAGATTATTTGAGCGGAGATGGCAAAAATGACCATCACCACTGCAACCTTGCCAGATTTAATGTGGTTTTTCTAATCGTTCTTTAGAGTACCTTCTCCAGGCCGGTCTTCTTAACTAGACTCCAGAGTCTTGACACTGCCAAGCCTAGTAAACCTAAGCCTACATAGTGCACCACACATGTACGGCTGTTTCTTCAGCCTCCTGGCAGAACCTACACAGGCTATTCTCCATCAGGCCTATTTTTTCCAGGTGCTTGTTGATTTGGAATGTCCTGTTAGTTGACCTACCGTTATCCGTACTACTTTACGACTGTGGCTCAGTAGGTCCGAGGTAAACTTGGCCGAGCAGGTCTTAATGAACTGCTTTGCCTGTCGTTGTCCTGGTGTTTGTAACCACCAGCTTTGAAACTCTCTGTCTACTATATATGACGTAATTTGTTTTCCATAAAACAGTTAATAGAGGTTTGTTAAAAAAAAAACAATAAAATCTAAAAATAATAAAATAAAAAACGATGCAATTTTAAAAATTAATATCACAGATTTTGGTACGTACCTTAAATATGATATTATATTTCTTTAAGAATGCGTGGTTTTATTTTACATTAACGATAGATGGTATTTTTTATAGTTGGGAGAATTTTTTTACTAATTCTCTAATTTTTTTTAATATTAAAATTTAAAATTTCACGAGAATATTAGAAAATTTATTTACGAGGATATACTATCGGTGACTATAAATTATTTAATCAAATTTGTGTAAATATGGCTGAGCCCTGCAATATCAGTCCTGTTGTTTATTGCGTTGCTACTTTTTTTATTTAAATTAATAAAGACCAGAACCATTACAAATTAAAAATTAAAAAGATGATCGACATTTTAAAAAGGAACCATGCAATAAACAACAGGACTGACCTTGCAGGGCTCAGCCATATTTACACAAACTTGATTAAATAATTTATAGTCTCGTATAGTATATCCTCTTAAATAAATGTCCTAATATCCTCCTAGTACTTTAAATTTTTATAATATCAAACAGTAAAAAATTAATTAAAAAATTCCCCTACTATAAAAAATGACATCCATCGGTACTAACAAAATAAAACCACGCATTCTTAAACAAACATCTGATATTCAAGATACGGACCAAAATATGTGGTTATTAATCTTTAAAATTGCATCGTTTTTTATTTTATATTATTATCTTTAGATTGTATTGTTTTTTAAAATACAACAAATCTCTGTTAACTGTTTAAATAAAAAAATACGTTATATATAATTTTTGTGCAATATCAAAATACCCATTTATATTTTATATAATTTTTAGGAAGAATAAATAATAAAAAAAATGAAAATGACCCAAAATAAGGTCGAAACGTCAATTTTAACCTTGTTGTTTAATATACAGAACAAGTTGATAATTGGGTATACTTCGTTCGATTTAAATTAGGCAGACATATTTTCTTAAACATTTTTGTTTAGAAAAACCATTATTTTAACCTAATCCTTTTTTAGACATGGACTTATTTGTTTTCCCACGTAACTGCAAACTGTGTAGTTCTTTTGACCAGCAACGTTACAAGAATATAATACACGTTTTATATAAGAAATGGTCTTTAGAATTCAAATACGGAAACATTAACGGGGTGTTTCATTTAAAATTTTAAAATTTACCCCTCTTTCGTTTAAGCTGGAAGTGGCAATGATATATTATTTATTTTATTCAAAACCAGCGTCTGATGACAAAATATAACGTTCCAAAATTTAAAAGCGTGTAAACTGGTCAAAGGTGTAAAACTTTCTGTTACCTTTAATACATTTATTAGTTGTTAAAGTTTATGCCACGACTACGTAACGTTGCAATCATGTAGTCTTTATTTAAAAAAATAAAAGGCTTGTTAGGAATAAGCTGACAGCATAGCTAACAGCTCACTGTATGTAAGTGATATAACTTTTTTTGCCAAAACTCCATGTTTTTTAACAATAAAATAAAATAATCAATGATTTTTTGGACTAAAAAAGAATAATGTAAAGTTTTTATATAAAAAAAATCAAATTTTTCTGGGAAAAATAAGATGGACTAATTTGCATTATTTTTTCTTGACAGACTAATCTAAGTAACCATGAATATAACTATTTAATGTCAGGAATAGAATCAGTTTATAATTTTTGGCGAAGTTTATTTAATACCTTCGCCAGTGTGTCAAGATCAAGTTATCACCATTTTATGTAGTAACTATGTACTTAGTGTAACTTATAACCATAGATATTATCATAACGCACACCCTCTATAAAAGTGATTTAGATTAGAAAAAATTTAGAGTGGAGCCAAATCAAATATATATTCTAGTTTAATAGTTTTATTAGCCAAATTTAAGATTAAACTTTTGTCCGCGTGTAATTTTAAAATTAAAGGCGAACATAGATTCTTTAAAATACTATACTTTATAGTTGTGTCAGTTTTGTAAAAAAATAATATATTTACTTAACTTCTTTAAAAGCTTAACATCTTGTGCCATTAAATTTAATTTATAAACCTAATTAGTTAATAATTTTATAAATTGCTTCTCTTCGAAATAACTTAACAAAAAATGTGCTACATATCTAAAAACCCGGCTCATGCGGTACCTAGTACTTAGACCGTATACTAGCCTTCGTGAGCTTTTATAAATATAAACACTTTTATTTATAAATTTGCACCTGTTTTTTCTATTAGTACGATAAGAAAATCTGTTAAAGCCAAGTCAACTCTTACAAAAACCGGTAACGCCATCTTTTCGCTATTGGACAAGGTATAAAATATTGATATAAATAAAAGCAGAATCGTTATTACCAACTCAGTTTAATCACTGTGGCTTTAAATTCAAAGCAGTTTTGTGTGGTATTATCAATAAATTCAAAGAGAGGGGTATTTTTAAAAATAATAAAGCAGATGGCGACCATTATTCTACCTTTAAATTTTTTATGGTAAAGTCAAGAAAAATACCTAAAAGACATATTTCAGAAGTAGAAAATTAGATTTTTTTTTGTTAAGAAAGATTTTCATGTTTGACGACACCCAAGTCGCTTGTATTAACTAGACAGAAAGACCGAAATTTTAAGATTTTTAAACTAAAGAAAATAATTTTTATTTAACGTCTTTTTCTTGATTTAGTATTTAAATAAATTGGGTTTAACTACGGGATGACACTGTTACAATTAAAAACCAATAATTGTCTCAAAATAAAAATATATATTAATGGTTAATGATAAAAATTAGTATTTAAATGAAAGTAGGGCTTAGATGGGATTTTTAGACAATCAAAGATGTTTTTTATTTAACGTAGTTGGCATAAAGATCAGAAAAATTAGACAACATTCAAAACATAACATTTTTATAAGGAAAATACTGGATTTACAAAAAATATTGATTACATAAAATAAAACTATGTACTTTACCTAAATATTTACATCTCTAAAAAATTAACCAATTTCAGATACAAAGATTCTTGTTTTACCTTATTTTTGTTTATCCTATGATATCCCATAAGGTCTAGAAATAAGTACCCTAAGTGTCTATTGAATCTGATTCATAGGCAGAATCAGTTTTATGTTAAATTTTATAGAACATAGCCACAGCCTAAATAATAATTTTAAAAGCTCTCATATAGTCATTAACGGGATAAAATAAATAACGTTAAAATTAAAAAAAATCTTGTAACCAGTAAAAACAAATATTATAGATTGTGTTACGTAAAAAAAATCAGACAGTTTAATAATACATTATGGTTTTTTTAATATTGTTTATAATTTAACAAGGTATCGGTATTAACCGATAATATACCTATATTTTTTATTATTTTTTGTTATATGGTTTTTAACTTGTTAAAGTGTCATTCCTCATTTAAACAAAATGTATTTTAATAATAACCAAGAAACAAAAAGTTTTTTAGAAATTATTTTACTTTTCCATGTAAAATATAAAGGCAGAATTGTAGTCGCCATCTGCTTTAACTTTTTTAAAAATGCCTCTCTGTTTAAATTTATTGATGATACCGGCAAAACTGCTTTAAATTTAGGGCCACAGTGATTAAACTGCGATAACAATTCTGCTTCTATATCAATATTTCATACCTTGTGAAGTAGCGAAAAGATGGCGTTACCAACCAACTTTTAAAAGAGTTGACTTTGATTTGGACCGGTTTTTTTATCTGACTTAAGCGGGTATTACACTAACAATTTTTTGCGAATTGATTCATACATTATATCATATCGTGGCTCTTAAGTAACTTAACAAATGTAAAACCGAAACTTTGATGTCAAATTCATTCATCAAGGACTTCGTGAAGTTCTTCGAATTAGAACGTGTTTTAATTTTCCGTGAACTTTGACGTGAATTCACTAATACCAGCTTAACAAAATGCCTTATTGTGATGTTATAGTTTTTGATTTGTTTTAATTTATGATTATTGTTCCATAATTTTATAGATTGCAAAATTGCTATTAATAATTTGTTTTAAAATGCCTAAATTATTTCTAGGTTGGCAAGAGTGAAATCTGAAAGTTAAATGGTTAAAAGACTTCGCAATTTTCTGAATAAATATATAAATAAATAAAAAGGCCTTTATTTTATTCTCGGCGAAGGGCAGCAATGCTGTTAACTTAATCTACGTGTAAAATCAAAATGCGGGCTTAAAGGAACTTACAAATTAATTGGTAAACTAATTCGCAAAGAAATTGTTGGGTAATACTCGCTTCATAGAAAAACAAGTGCAAACATAATATATTAATAGTGTTTTTATATGTACGAAAGCTCACAAAGACTAGTAGGAAGCCTAAATACTAGGAACCGCATGTGTTGGGTTTTTGGATTTGTGACCCATTTTGTTTGCTAAATTATTTGGGAGAGAAGCAGTTTATAGAAATGTGAACGATTTAGGGGTGTAACTTACATTTCATGTCAGAAGAAGTTTAGTTTTTAAAGAAGCGGGGTAAATATATCTGTTTTCACAAAAATGACAAAACTGTAAATCTTATTAAATAAAATATGTTTGCCGTTGCCTTTAATTTTAAAATTACATGCAGACAAAAGCTCAATCTAAAATTTGGTTAGTAAAACTATTTAACCACAAGGTAATTTTTCCCTTGGCTCCACTGTCGAACTACATCTTTTGATTAAAGTTACTTTTAAGGAGGCTGTTAGTAATACCCATGGTTATAACTAAGTTCCTACATAAAAAGCTGATAATTTGATCTTGACACAATGGTGAAGGTGAATTGAATAAACTGTATCAAAAAATATAGAATAATTCTATTGAGGAGTGATAACTTAGAAAAGAAATAATACTTTTCAAACTTCCACAATTTTTTATTTTTAAGTTTTATTTATACAAAAGAAAACTCGACATGTTTCGCAACACTGTTGCTTCATCAAAGGAGTTTAAGAGACTGGTATTACTATAAACTAAAACTTATAACCAACATGTACACAAATAAGCAGGCAGATATTTACAATAGGAAAAACCTAATTATTATATTTACCTATTAATAAAACAGATTCAATAACGGAGAAGAATTTAAGTCTAATTGATTGTTTAATAGAATATTGGAATTTTTGAGCTTGTTTATTTCCATGGATTCTAGCAAATTTAATTTTACACTTTTGTTTTCAGTATGTAGAATGTCATATTTAAGTGTTTTAAAAAAGTACCTATTTTACTACTAATATGACCTAAGTATGTAATCTCTTTGTAATTATTTTTTGGTTCTTTTACGGTGGGATAAACTAGATTTATTGCTTTTATATAATTTTTGTTTAACATTTTTCAATTATTTTTTAAGTGTATCCATTATTTACGGCAATTTGTTTAATTATATTTAATTCTTTTGAAAGTTAACTTTATTTAAGGGTAATGTTATTATCGATTTAATCATACTGAAAAAAGAAGCTAATTTTTGTTGTATTGGATGACATGAAGTATTGTGAATGGTAATATCAGTTAAGTAGGTTTATGGAAAACAGAAAAGTCATGTTTATTGTTGATTTTATTGATACTAAGGTCTAGAAAGTTTATCGAATTATTCTGCTTTTTTCTATTGTAAATTTTATGTTTTCATGTATGCTATTTATAAAATCAAAACTATCTAGTTGTCTCTCAGTGCCCGTAAAACATGCCAAAACATCATCAACATATCTATACCAATAAATAAATTTATTAAAAAGTGGATTTTTAGAAATAATAGATTCTATAGAATCCATAAAGATTTCTGCAGGAGAGGACTTAAAGGGTTACCCATGATAAGACCTTCCTTACTTGTATACAATTTATCATTGAACTCAAAATAGTTTTGTTCTAAACAGGCTTCTAAGGCGTTAATTATTTCTTGTTTTTTAACTAAATTAACATTGTTACTTATCAAAAGTTTTTCAACAAGTTTTACGGTGTCACTTAAGGGAATACTAGGGAATAGATTAGTAACATCAAATGAAACCAGTTTAGCGTTATTTGGTAGAATTATGTCTTTAATTTTATTGACTAAATCGTAAGAATTTTTGATAGCGTATTTTGCAGAGAAGTTAGTATTAGTATTAATAATGTTAATTAAGCATTTAGAGAGGTTATATGAAGGAGCTGAGACAGCTAAGAGGATTTCTAAAAATCCTCTTTTTAATAAATTTATTTATTGGTATAGATATGTTGATGATGTTTTGGCATGTTTTACGGGCACTGAGAGACAACTAGATAGTTTTCTTGATTTTATAAATAGCATACATGAAAACATAAAATTTACAATAGAAAAAGAGCAGAATAATTCGATAAACTTTCTAGACCTTAGTATCAATAAAATCAACAAAAAAAATGACTTTTCTTTTTTTCCCTAAACCTACTCTTGATATTACCCTTCCCAAAACTTCATGTCATCCATAAAAAAAATAGCTTCTTTTTTTAGTATGATTCATCGATTAATAAATTACCCTTTTAAAAAAAGTTAACTTTCAAAAAAAAATTAAATATAATTAAACAAATTGCCTAAATAATGGATACCTTAAAAATAATTGAAAAAAAGTTAAACAAAAAATTTATAAAAAGCAATAAATCGTTTATCCACCGTAAAAAAACCAAAAAAAAATTCAAAGGATTAAACTTAGGGTCTATTATTATAGTAAAATAGGTACTTTTTTTTAAAAAACCTTTAAAAATTAATGTTGCCTTTTAATCCGTTAATAATTTAGGGGAAATATATTAAAAAAAATAAAACAAAAAAAAAAGGAAAGAAATCGGGTGTTTATAAATTAAAAAGTAATGATTCCAAAAATTTACTAGGAAAACGGGTGGGTTTCGATAAAGTGTTAATGAACATTTTTCTGTTTTTTTAAAAAAAAAAAAAGATTTAATTTTCCAACCATTTAATAGAAAACAACATTCATTTAATTTTCATGAATTTTTACATATAAAACAAAGTGTAAAATTAAATTTGCTAGAATCCATGGGAAAAAAACAAGCTCAAAAAAATTTCCCAAAATTCTTTTTAAAAAATCAATTAACTTAAATTCTTTCCTTATTGAATCTGTTTTATTAATAGGGAAATATAATAATTAGGTTTTTTCCCATTTAAATATCTCCCTTTTTTTTTGTACATGTTGGTTATAAGTTTTAGTTTATAGTAATTAATCTTTAAATCTTTGATGAAGCAACAGTGTTGCGAAAATGTCGAGTTTTCTTTTTTATAAATAAAATTTAAAAAAAAAAATTTGGAAGTTTGAAAATATTATTTATTTTCTAAGTTATACTCCCCCTTTTAATGGACTTCCACCAAGTAAAAGCCGACTCAATACAAAATAATTCTATTCCTGATATTTAATAGTTTTTATATTTATTGTTACTATGTTAACTTAAAAATCCTATCCTATCCTAGAACAGAATTGCTTAACAAACGGATTAGTCTTCATCCAAATTAAACTTTGATTTTTAAACAAACTGAAAATTATTGGTATTTTTAAAGTGAAAATAACAATTAGAAAGTAAAAATCTTAAACATATAACTTTAGAAATTATGTGTACAAAAAATATTGTAGCAAGTATTCAAAATTTTATTTATTCATTTATTTTACAAGCGCATCAACCTCTGAGGGTTATTAGCACATATACGTTACGTTAATCATGTTTTATTGTTTTAGACATTATTAGACATACACTAGGTTTAAACATGATTTTAAAAACTTAATTCATCGTGAT
>JAHBCN010013748.1:0-23828 GCA_019359885.1 Listronotus oregonensis
TATGTTTTTAGCTTATATCTTAGCTCCTATTTGTCGGATAATGCCGTTTTTTCTCTAAATGATTTAGGGCTTGAAAAACACATATTAGTTGTTTAAATTTAATATTAGCATAAAGCCTTTTTGTCAACACCATGTATAACTTTTTTAATTATCAACAGATTTAAATAATTCTTTTTTTATTCTAATTCAGGATGTTAAAACATACATATTTGATGTTTAAATTTAATATTACCATAAAGCCGTTTCGGCAACACTATGTATATCTTTTTTATTTAATATTCGATTGAAATAATTTATTTTTATTCTAATTCAGTATGTTAAGACATACATAGTTAATGTTTAAATTTAATATTATCATAAAGCCTTTTTGGCAACACTACATATAACTTTTTATTTATCAACAGATTTAAATAATTCTTTTTTATTCTAATTCAGGATGTTAAAACATACATATTTAATGTTTAAATTTAATATAAGCATAAAGCCTTTTTGGCAACACTATGTATAACTTTTTTATTTATCATCAGATTTAAAAAATTCTTTTTTATTCTAACTTAAGATGTTAAAACATACATGGTCCAAATTTAATATTGGCATAAAGCCCTTATGTCATCACTACGTATAAGTTCTTTTATTTATTATACGATTGAAATAATTCGTTTTTAAATAAATTCTAATTTTTCTCTACCTTCTATCAAATTATAGACTTTCGGTTAAAATAGCAAAGCCTTAATTAAAAATGATTTATACAATTTAACAACTTAACTTATACAGCGTTTTAACTAAGATTAAAGTACAAACTATAGATATAAAAATTCTTTTAAGTAAATCATTAGTAGTTAAATTTAAGGAAGTATACGCTTCGATAAATATTTTGACAAATCATTAGAACTAGAATCTTTAATCGACTGGGACACAGAGCAACAGCAGATTCCTTAGGTCGAAATAATGCAATTCACGTAAACTTGCCGTATTCGAAAGTTAATAATAAAAAAGATACAGGGTGTTAAACTTTTAATTTTGCTTTCGTTTTTTCTTAATAATTCTTTAACTAAATGACCTAGCGGTACAAAATTTTGGATCTGGGGGTTTTCTGAGGCGAGAAATTTGAATTCGTCCATGTTTTTAATGTTGCTACTAGAGGGCGCCAGCTACGGCCTACCTCACTTGTTTTAGATGTCGTAACTTTTTTTAAGCTTGGAATATTGACCTGTTTATTAAAAAATAAGTTACTATAAATCCATCTGCATCAAAAATGTATACTTTATTTAAGTCTCTAGGAGCAACCGTTCTCGAGATAAACGCACTTTAAAGAACCCCGCAATTTTTTTATGGGAAATTAATTTTGGCCAATTATTTTCAAACTTTGCATAGTAATAGTTTCTAACACGCTAATCAAAGGTCTTCACTGGGGATTTGGGGACCTTTAAGGGTGGTTTTGGGGGGGTTGGAGGCGTTTTCAAGTTTTGTGCCCGGGAAGACCTTTGATCAGCGTGTTAGGAACTATCACTATGCAAAGTTTGAAAAAAATTGGCCAAAATTCATTTTCCATAAAAAAATGTGGTGTACTTCTCATGGCAGGGTCGCCATGTGGTGTACTTTTGCTTTGTACTTGGTTCGTAGTATCTGGTACACGTCAAGAAGTCAAACAAGAGACTTTGTATAAAACATACTTTAATATAAAAATAGAAAAATAGTATAAACTTATCTTACTGCATCGAAATGCATCTAAATATATCTAATTATATCTAATCGTATCTAATCTTAATGTGTATAAATCAAGTTATTATATATATATTTAAACATTAAACAAACATCATTTAATATACACAGTTTACAATAATATATCAGTATTGTTATATAAACTAATATTTAAATAATAACATAACATAATATAAGTACCTGTTAGCCTTCACGGTCAATGGCTTTGATACGTGCAATAGACTGATGACCTAACAAGTACTAGGAACTAACCTTAGCCTTTTGTCATGAATCCATTACATGCGGGATCCTTTAAAGTGCGTTTATCTCGAGAAGAGTTGCTCCTAGAGACTTAAATAAAGTATACATTTTTAATGCAGATGGATTTATAGTAACTTATTTTTTAATAAACAGGTCAATATTCTAAGCTTAAAAAAAGTTACGACATCTAAAACAAGTGAGGTAGGCCGTAGCTGAAAATACAGTGCCGTTATTTAAAAAACAGTGCTATTATTTGCAAATACAGTGCCGTTATTTGAAAAACAGTGCTGTTATTTGGAAATACAGTGCTGTTATTTAAAAATACAGTGCCGTTATTTAAAAAACAGTGCTGTTATTTGGAAATACAGTGCTGTTTTTTAGAAAAACAGTGCTGTTATTTGGAAAAACAGTGCTGTTATTTGGAAATACAGTGCTGTTATTTAAAAACACAGTTCCGTTATTTGAAAAACAGTGCTGTTATTTGGAAATACAGTGCTGTGAATAAAGAAAAATAGAGTGCTGTTATTTGGAAATAAGCGAATAAACTTCTAATTTCCCATTGCATTTATTTTATGAAAATGCCAGTTTAATACTCGTAATATTCTTTGAGTTGGAAACGCATTTATGGTAGAGAGATAAAAATTTTGTATGATTGCATCTTGTTCATTTATTTTCCAAAATATACAGTTAAACAAAGCCCTTCTGGCCTCATACCTTTAATCGCTGATGGCCAAGTCGTAATAATCTAATCAACTTACTAAGGGAGTGTTTCAAATAATTAGTGAAACATCTATTCCGTAACCTGAAAGAATAAGGAAAACGTCATTAGGTATATACTCATGTATTACATGTTAACCGTTAAAGATTCTAATTCTAATGATTTGTCAAAATATTTATCGAAACGTATACTACCTTAAATTAAACTACTAATGATTTACTTAAAAGAATTTTTATATCTATAGTTTGTACTTTAATCTTAGTTAAAACGCTGTATAAGTTAAGTTGTTAAATTGTATAAATCATTTTTAATCAAGGCTTTGCTATTTTAACCGAAAGTCTATAATTTGATAGAAGGTAGAGAAAAATTAGAATTTATTTAAAAACGAATTATTTCAATCGTATAATAAATAAAAGAAGTTATACGTAGTGATGACATAAAGGCTTTATGCCAATATTAAATTTGGACCATGTATGTTTTAACATCTTAAGTTAGAATAAAAAAGAATTATTTAAATCTATTGATAAATAAAAAAGTTATACATAGTGTTGCCAAAAAGGCTTTATGCTTATATTAAATTTAAACATTAAATATGTATGTTTTAACATGCCGAATTAGAATAAAAAAGAATAATTTAAATCTGTTGATAAATAAAAAGTTATATGTAGTGTTGCCAAAAAGGCTTTATGATAATATTAAATTTAAACATTAAATATGTATGTTTTAACATACTGAATTAGAATAAAAATAAATTATTTCAATCGAATATTAAATAAAAAAGTTATACATAGTGTTGCCAAAACAGCTTTATGGTAATATTAAATTTAAACATCAAATATGTATGTTTTAACATCCTGAATTAGAATAAAATAAGAATTATTTAAATCTGTTGATAAATAAAAAAGTTATACATGGTGTTGACAAAAAGGCTTTATGCTAATATTAAATTTAAACAACTAATATGTGTTTTTCAACACCCTAAATCATTTAGGGAAAAAACGGCATTGATCCGACAAATAGGAGCTAAGATATAAGCGAAAAACATATAAGGACCTTTGTAAAAGGTGAGCAGATGATCAAAAGTCGTTTTTTGAAGAAACTATTAGAAAAAAACTTGCACAAATAGCGGGAAAAGTGCCTTCGGCATTCCGGCTGATAACGATCTTTCATATAAAAACATTTTAAAATAACGCCTTTTTTTAGCACTTGTACATATTTAATACATATACTATTTTTAATAACCTTAATCGAAATGCATAAGTAAAACGACTTGCGCTATAAATTTAACAAAAACATATGCTTTATAATATTAAACAACGTTTCTATTTTTATCCATCATCATCGTCGGGGTTAAATACCGTTTTTAACTACCCAACGCTATCCGTTATATTCTGATTAGGTTAGGTATCCTAATTAAGCAACGTTTTAATTTTAACCGTCATCATCATCATCATCGGGGTTCGCGACATATGAAAGTTGACAGGCTAAATTTGACAGGTGACAGGTCGCATTTGACAGCTGCCATTTTATAGCGCATGCGTAATATATATCTCATCCACATAACCTAACTTTTTTACACAGCCACGTGCTTTTTGACATATGACAGGTGTCATTTGACAGGTGGCAGACGCCATTTTTTTAGCGCTTGCGTAAGACCCTAAGATACATCTCATTCACATAAGCTAAATTTCCAAGTCCCGTGGTTTTTGACATATGACAGGTGACAGGCGAAGATTGACAGGTGACCGGTGACGTTTGACATTTGACAGATAATATTGACCACGCCCTAAATAACACGTCACACAAGATTCCTAAATTTTAAATGACGTCAGCGATATGACAGGTGACATTTGACAGCTGACAGGCGCCATTTTTTTCGCGCTTGCGCAGTACCGTAAAATAGGCGTAGCCCAAGATTCGTAATTAATGCGTGACGTCAATCGCGCCTGCGCTGTACTCTAACTACTGATACAGTCTGCCTGAACAGCCGCAAGCTCTACTAGTTAAATTAGAATAAAATAACAATAAATAAAATCATTCTCTTTAAGATTATAAAAAACGGCAATTTTAAAGAAATTCTGGCAAATCAAATTGTAGAGTAAATATAATATTACCAGTCAAAAAAAATGTAAAAATCTAAAACAAATTTGTGATTTTATTGCAAAACAAAAAAAAGTAATACCTACTTTAAATACAAACTAATCTTTAAAAACGATATGTACTACTCGAAAGAAGAAAACATAATATTGACAATATTTTGTTGTCGTTCTCACTGAGATCTTCCATATCGTTTTAAAATAGGTTAACTTCAATTGGAAGATTAACTATTTAATTTGGTTCTTCTTAAATTTTATAATTATTAATCTTAGAATCCCAATGAAGATTTTTTTTGGCAAATTTTTACTGCGATAATATGCTAATTTGGGATCACATGTTATTAAAAGGGTTCTAATTATATTCGCATGTGTGTGTGTTTTTAAAACTCTTTGTGCCTTGCCTCCAGTGCCTCTTCGGAAATTTTACCTATAGGCAAATCAAAAAAATCGATTATGTCACAGCCGTAAACCAATACCTTGTGTACAGTACTCGGCATATAATACCATTTATGTAATTCAAGATAAAGCTTTTTTGTTTTCTTCAATAATCTTTTAAATTTGGTTGTGGTAATTTTACAGTTGAAGCTATTAATCTTTATTTTAATGAAAATTTTAAATTAGGTCTTCCTTTATGCCTGTTATTTCAGAGCTTAACTTTATATTAAAAAAGAAATGTCTGGCAGTATTGCCATCCTTTATAAAGCCATACCCCGGCTTCGTTTTGTCAATTATTAAACCCATTTTAGACTTAGGACTGATCTGCATTTTTTGTTTATTTTTGGTTAGTTGTTTATTTTTTAGTAGTTTTCGTTATAAACGCTATGCTCCTCACTATCGTCAAATCCCCATTTGCACTGAAGTTTTAACTCATTACAAGAGAATTTATCATCCATATCTGGTAATTTTAAAATGCTATCTACTGTTTTCTAAGAAATTTTTGAATATCTTCTTTAGCGAAAACTTTAGTTACTGTAAGGGAGTATATACATATATGTATTTTTCTTTTCTAAAACTGCTCGATAACTTAAAAAACATTTTTTATGTAGAGCATTAACAACGGATCGTAAAACGTTGTAGTTTTTAACAGATAAGTTTAAATCATTATACATTAGTTAACTAACGGCAACCAGAATTTACTTTTTTAAAAAAAACAATTTATTTTATTAAAATACAATAATTCGAAATTAATGTCTTACTAGTTTCTAGATTAAACTCTGACTAACTCATAAAACATTATTACAAAAGGCTGGTGACCAGCTAAAAGTGCATACATTGCATAATAGAATTAAATAGAAAAGAATTATAAAATAATAAGATCAGCATTTTTATTATGGCAACACGTATAGGGTGTGACATAACTCCTCCCTCCTGAGATTGAACTCCACGGTCATCGGGGTAGTTGGACATTTTCCAATTCAAATGTTTGCTCTTCTTGGTTCTTTGTTTTAGGCTTGTTGAGGTTGCGCTTCTTCAGCTTCTTTTTACAATATAAGGCTGCACAGAAAATAAGGATTCCATAAATTAAAATTGTCCATGAGCTTGGGTATTCTGAGATATTTTCGAAAAATAAGTGTGGCTGGTTTTCTTTTATTTCGTTTTTGAGTTTATGGAGTTCGTCTAAATTAACTTCTTCTAATGAGGCATTTATTTTGAGAATTGGTAATAAATCAATTTTATTATCCAAATCTGGGAAAAAAATTGGTTGGTTCTGGTTACGGGACGCTGATTTTTGGTTATTGACGATTACTTCTTGGTTTATGTTTACTTGGCAATTGTTTGGTATATTGACTAGGTAGCTACCAAACAACTTCTGGCTTTCTTCTTGGTGGTTGCATTTAAATTTAACGACTTCTTCATGGGGCAGGATAAAAATCCATTGATCGGCAGAATCCAGCTGCTTAATGATAGGTGTTGTGGTTTTCATTTCGATTTGTTGACAGGTAGAGGTGTCTTTTGTGGCGCCCAGTAGTTTGACGGTACAAGGACTGTCATTCTTGATTTCTTGTAGTTCCATCTTGTCACACAAGTAGTAGTGGGCTTTGACCTCTAGGCATTCTTCTTTTCGATATGCGTAGTGCAATTCATTTTTAACAAAAATTTATTTCGCGGAATAATAACCTTAAATAGACTCTTTCTCAAGACTGGAATGGAATAAAGGTGAAGGTAGTTAAATATTTCTGGGAATGTTGTGGGAATTTGTAACAGATACGTAATTTTATTATTGAGAATAAAGCATTTTAAATTTATTAATTTTTCATAAAGTAAGGTATTTTCTAAGGTTACTTCTAATGGCATTTGATTTAAGCCAATTTGTTTCTGAATGTTATATAATTCGATATAAAGGTCTTCCGTTTTTATTATGCTAGGGTGCATAGTTTTTAATTTAGAAAAAGCTATTGAGTTTTCGATATCTTGTAAAATCGAGTCTATGATTTCGTAGATATTAATTATTTGATTTAAGACATCTTTTATAATAGCAGCGTTTTCTCTGTAAGCAGTTTTTGAACTATTAAGCCTATTTGATTTAATTTGGATTCCAACAATATTTCATTATGACTTATTTTTTGGACAGTTAAATTAAATTTGTTTATGATATTTAGTGATATTGAATTTTCTTTTAAAATATTTCCTGCCAAGTTATTTTGATTATTTTGTAGTTCGGCAATAAGTTCTTCGTACTTTTTCCGTCAGAAGCATCTAAGTTACCTGTAATAGATTTAAAAATTGATCCTAATGCGTTTATTAAGCCTCGTTTTATTCTATTTGGATGGGGAATTATATGTTTTATTTTAATTTCTACCCTATCTTGGATAATTTTTAAAATTTTGAAATAATTTAAAGTTTCAAACGAATATTCTGTATGATTATTTACTATCTGTGATAAATTTTTGGATTTTATGTATAATTTATTAATTTCTATAATTATTGGATTAAGATCGTAATAATAAAATAAGGTATAAGCAGATTTTTGCACTTTAGCATTTCCTAAGTTAAATGGAATTATGCCTGGATTATCATTTATCTGTCTCACATTAATTTTTTTTCTTCAAATCCGAGTGTTATATGAAGAAATACCCTGAAAAGAAATTAGAGTAATTATTAAACGAAACTGTATCTTTTCCGTAACGGACGTTTTATATTTTCTAGATGTACTTTTCGTGAGAACTTGTTTTAGCAGTTTTACGTTTTGTATTCACAGAAATAAGCTTGGTTGGTTTTGTGAATTTGTCAGCATTTTTCTGTCTGATATGTTTTTAATATAGACATTTTCATCGGGTTTAAACATTCCGGGGTCCTCTCTATTTTCGTTTATTTTACCTATTAATTTTTTTTTTATCCGTTATTAGTTTTTCATTAATCTGAGAATAAAGAATTTTGGTTTTTTGTTTATGATCATTGATATAATCACTTAGCAATATTTGATCGATATTAATATCGAAAGGGTTATCATTTGTAATATGACCGTTAACGATGTCTATAGGCTTCATTTTTAGTACTTTGGTTTATTGAATGATTATAAGCTAATATGGCATATATCATTTTTGCGAGATAGGTGTTTTATTAAATTCTTGATTATTAAGTAAGCGAATATGTTCTGAGAGGGTTGAGTGTAGCCTTTCTATTAGACCATTAGATTTGGGGATGTTGGGGTGAGCAAAAATGAATTTTATTTTATGAAGCTGTAAAAGTTCGGTAACTACAGCGTTCTTGAATTCTGTCCCATTGTCCACCACGATTTGTTTGGGGATTCTGTGATGAGAAAAATAAAATAAAAGGTTATCTGCAATCTCGGTAGATACAAGAGATTTTAGTGGGTAGGCTTGGCGTATTTAGAAAAGCTGTCAATAATGGTTAAAAATTTTGTTTGTTCTAATGTATAGGTATCTAAATGAATGATTTCGAATGGTCTTGTCGCGGTAGGGGTAACATTCATCGTTACTTTAACAGGGTGTCGGTCATATTTGCTTATTTGACATATTTCACAGTCATTTATATAGGTTTGAATAGAGCTTTTAAATTCGGCCAATAATATTTATTTTTTATTTTCTGTTCGGTCTCGTCGATGCCTCTGTGATTTGTTTTACCTTCGTGATAGTTTTTAATTATTTCCGGTATCTCTTGATTTGCAGTAACGTCAATAAGTTTTGATAAACATCGTTTAAATTTAATCGCGGGCCATTTAAAATTTTGCCTTATTACTTGCAAAACGGTTCATAAGTATTAGGGTTTTCGAAATATAAATAATATTGTTTATCGGGAAGAACATATTCTTTTACAAAGTTTAAAATGTCTTGTTTAAAATTGTTTTTTGAAATTTGAACAGTAAATCTGCGTTTTTTGTCAAATAATGTTTCTTTTTTTGGTTTAGCGGGTGAGTGTAATACATCTTGAATAAAAATTTGATTCGCGCCATAATTAACCGGTGTATCTACGATAGGAACGCCTACGATTGGATCGTGTTCCGCGTTTGAATGTACAGTGACCTCGTCGTCATCTGGTTCGTTTTGGACATCTGATATGTCATTGTCATCCGCCTGTGCAATTACAGATATTTTATCTAAATTCTCGGTTTCGTAGTTTTGATTGTTTAAATTACTGGTATAAGCTTGCGGAGTTTGATTTTTGGGTAAATTTTGATTAAGATTTTGGGTGACTTCATTAGCATATTTTCCTAAATCGAAAGTATTTTCGGTTTCTTTAATGTGTAATTCGATACGACTTAAGCTGTCCGCATTGGTATTAAGAATTCTTTTTATAAATTATTTTATAATCAAATTCTTCTAATTTAATGCGCCACCTAAGTAATTTGGAACTAGGGTCTTTTAATGAGAAGAGCCACTGAAGTGGCTTATGGTCTGTTATTATATTAAATTTTCGACCGTATAGATAAGGGCGAAAATATTTGGTTGCCCAAACTAAACAAAGACACTCTTTTTCAATCGTACTATAACTTTGTTCTGAATCGTTTAATGTTCGAGAGGCATACGCAATTGGTAGGTCTTACCGATTGGGCCTTGACTGAGTACGCATCCGAGAGCTACATTGCTAGCGTCGCAAGTTAAATTAAATGGTTTTGAAAAGTCCGGGTATTGTAATATGGGTTCATTTATTAACAAATTTTTGCATTTTTCGAAGCAAGATAAAATTCTTCGTTGTGAACTATTTTGCACCTTTTTTAAGACATTTTGTTAAAGGCTTAGTTAATTTAGCAAAATTGTCAACAAAGCGACGGTAATAACCGAGAAGGCCTAAAAATCCTTTAATTTGTTTGGTGGTTTTAGGTATAGGATAATTTTTAATGGCACTTATTTTATCTGGGTTAGGTTTAACGCCGTCAGGAGTAACAATATGACCTAAATATGCTACTTCCTTCCTGAGAAATTCTGACTTATCTAGCTGAATTTTGAAATTTGCTTCTCTTAAGCGCGTAAAAACTTCGGTCAATCTAACAATGTGTTCTTGAAGAGAACTTGAAAAAAAATTATATCGTCGAGATATACAGCGCATTTTTCATTAGTGATACCGCGTAAAATATTATCCATGACGCGCTGAAAAGTTGCGGGGGCGTTTTGAGCCCAAATGGCATACGCAAAAATTCGTAATGACCATTTTCGGTACTAAACGCAGTTTTAGGAATATCGGCTTCATTCATCTCTATTTGATGAAACTCCGCTAGCCAAATCAAGCGTGGTGAAGTATTGACACTTTCCCAGCTTGTCTAGAAGGTCAGAAATGTTTGGCAATGGATACTTATCATCCAAACTTTTCAGGTTCAGTGCCCTTAGGTCCAAAACTACCCTCCACTTCTGCTTACCAGAAGCATCTTTTTCTTTGGTACTACCCAAAGTGGTGAAGACCAGGGTGAACAACTGGGTCGAATGATATTTTGACTTAACATTTTATTAATTTGGCTTTCTATTTCTTTTTTATGAATAAAAAGGATATCTATAGGTTTTTGAATAGATGGGAATTTCATCTGTGGTCCTAATATGATGTTTGATTTTGCTGGTAAAAGTCAGTGGCGTACCTTCTTGGTAAAAAATATCGGAAAATTTTGAACATAATTTTAGTATTGCGGTTTTTTCTTCTGAATTTAAATGATTAGTGCGGATTTGAGACATATCTAATTTTTTGTTTTGGGGTGTCATCAAAATTATTTAAATCAATATTTATTAAATCTTGCCTACAAAATTTTTCTACTTCTAAAGGTTCCGAAAAATCTAAAGTAATAGGTTCGCAGGTGTTATTTAAAATAGTAGTTAATGCTTTGCCATTTCGTGCTATTGTTAAACATTCGGGGATTTCGCAATTATGAAATTTTTGATGGGGAATGATGATTTCGCCGTTTTTTATAGTAGTTTTTATTTGTATTATTGTTCGCATCGCGGAGCGATGGTGATACAATTTAATTCCGTTTGAGTTTTATGAAAAGATAATTTTATTTTAGTAAAAGGGGTGATCAAATATCCTTTATCGAAATTTAGATTTGCTTGAAGTAATTTTAAATTATCGAGGCCAATCAGGCCATCAAAGACATTATGGAATTTAAACAAATAAAATTTTAAATTGGTTTTTCCCGGCAATTTAAAAATTTTAGATGCAGGTATCGTTACACTATATTGATGTGCCGATTTTTGAAAAACTGTAGATACTATAAATGGGTCTTTTTTTAATCCATTTTTGGAAAATATTTAAAGGCTAAATTTGGGTTAATAAATGATTTTGTCGAACCTGAATCGATTAAGAATTTGAGATTGTGTTCGGGAAAAGTGATAAAGGAAAGTTCGCTGGTATTGGTATTATTTAGACATATTACTTGTTTAGTCATAATTCCGGGCTTTCCTGGGAAACCTCCTGAAAATTTTCGTCTTGGGTTTCGTTTTCAGTCTGCGACTGTACGTTATAGTATTCATCGGTTTCGTTGTACGAATTACTTGGAAGGTCAGATGGATGATTTTCATAATACTGAGAATAATCGTAAGATAGGTCATGGTTACTGTTATAATATTCATTATAGGGGTCGTATTCTTGAGAGCACGGATTTATTTCAGTGTTAAAAAGTTCTTCGGCTATGTATTTTAATTTTGGCTGATAGGAATGACCGGGCCTAAAAGTTTGTCTAGTCAACATACTCATAGGGGTTTGGTTAAAAGAATTATTTGGTCTAAAGGTTTGCCTGCTTGTGGTGCTCATTGGAGTTGGGTTAGGAGGATTATTTGGTCTAAAAGTTTGCCTGCTTGTGGTGCTCATTGGAGTTGGGTTAGGCAATGGTTTGTTTGGGTCTGGTCTAAAGACATTTTGTTGACCTTGTGATCTTCCAAAAACTTCTGCATTAGTGAAAAATTTTGGGGTTTAAAGTTTGGGTTTTGTCTTATTGGTATTGGTTGCGATGGAAAACTTTGACGAAATTGATTATTATTAGTATTAGCATTAAACGGTCCAAATGGTTGTAACTGATTATTAGGTTGTAAATTTTGAAATTGCATCTGTGGATTAAAATTATCTTGGTTTTGATATGTACCTCTAGGAGGTAAAAATTGTTTGTTATATATATTTTTTGTTGGTGGGTGTGAACTATTTTGGAAATATCTCACGTTACCTTCTTGAATTACGAACTGTATGGCGTCTGTTAAAGTATTTGGACGCATACACCTAATCGTAGTACCTAGTGGTTCCCTAAGGCCTGACAAAAATGTTTTTAAAGCTAAATTTTGATATAAATTTCGTTTAATTGTGGCTGTTTCTGCATTTTCGTGAGCGTCGACATAACTAACAAGTAAATTTAATAATTCGAGACATTTATCATAAAAAATCTGAGGTGATTCATTGGGTAACTGTCTTAACATCACTAAATCTCTATTTAGGCAACTTTCGTCGCGTCTGTCGGCAAAATTTCGATAGAGAGTTTCTTGCAGAGCGGCCCATGTTGTAACATTTTGTATATTAACAACTAATCGGGCATTTCCAGTTAATTTACCGATTAAAGAGTTTAGGAGAAATTTATTTTGGAAGCTTTCTAAATTATTAACATCATAAAAATTAGTAATTAAGGTATTACAAGTAGCTAAATACCTATTTAGTTCTATCGGATTTCCGTCAAATGTTGGAACACAACTTAAATATTCAGGTTTAAAAGTATTTGCCATTTTTAAATTTAATTCTAAATTATCTAAATCTAAATTACCATTATCACTAATATTTGAATCTGTTTCTTCGCTCGAAGAAGAAAATTTTTCTTGCTTAAAAATATCAAAATTAAAATTTATTAAGTTTTGAACACCTGAAGTTTGCGGTTGATCAAAATTTTGTTGACCTATTAAATCGATTAATGTATCTGTTACTTCCGATTGATTTTGGGAAGTAGAGTCAGAGTCAATTGAAGGGTTTGTATTAATATTTAAATTCTTTAAAGTATTCAATAAATCATCGGCAGACATTTAAATTGCACTTACATAACTAGAAAAATTCTGGTCATTGCCGCCTCTATAAGATATCTTGGAGAAGGTCCAGCGATGTGTGTCCGTAGGCCCCTCAAGACGTCTTGCGAAAAGGACTATTTGGTTCCTTTCCCGTGATTCTGCTTTGGATGGTGAGTTGAACAGTCCTCGATGGATCGGGTCTCCTGATTTTTAGAAGCCACTCTGTAGAATGAAACACCTCCACGAAGCAAAAAGTCACAATGTTCGTTTGATAGTCTAATCGATGAAACGAAAATCGATATTTGCGCGATGCAATTCGACACTATCAGAATTACCGACTGCGCCAGTTAACTAACGGCAACCAGAATTTACTTTTTAAAAAAACAATTTATTTTATTAAAATACAATAATTCGAAATTAATGTCTTACTAGTTTCTAGATTAAACTCTGACTAACTCATAAAACATTATTACAAAAGGCTGGTGACCAGCTAAAAGTGCATACATTGCATAATAGAATTAAATAGAAAAGAATTATAAAATAATAAGATCAGCATTTTTATTATGGCAACACGTATAGGGTGTGACATAACTCATTGCTAAAGTTTGGTGGGTACTCGGTGTTTTTTCTGTCTTTTGGTGAGACATATTATTTAGTTTTGTAGATATATCAGCAGCAAAACACAGGTATGCTGGTATGGTATGCTCTAAAACTAAGCTCTCTACTCTCCGAACTTTCGTTTTATTTGAGGCTTTTTTAAAATTTACTTTTGGGCGACCCCTCGGGCTGTTGCTTGGTCCCGGTAGATTTTCAAATTCAAGTTTTTTTGCTGGTTTAACAACTGATAGTAAAGACAAATTGCCTCTTAGGTAGTCGCATAATCTTGCCACCTTTAAACTAAAAAAATTGACTTTTATCCAATTTTTTTTCTGTATGACTTGAACGATCCTTTTGTGTGAAAACTGCTTAACTTTTAATTTTATGTTGTATTTCCGATATACTTTTTTTCTTGAAACCTTTACTTATACGTAATGCATTTATTTATTATGGTATATTTAAAATTCTATTTTGCCTTAAGTGTAGTATATTAAAACAATTTTTAATTTTTTTTTGGTCAAAGTTACCTGTAGTTGTATTATCCATACTCAAATTTATTTCTTACTACCATCACCAGCACTTAAAAAACATATAAAAATATATAATGAATACTAAACAAACATAAAAAATGAGAAGCAATAGATACTTACCGATAACGCACAAAATTGTTTTGCTAGATATTAATATTATTTTTGTAAATCTTTTTTATTCTTGGCAATTTTGGGCTCTATTTTTATAAAATATGACTTTTACTAATAAAATTACATCTATTTTTTTTATGTAATCGGAATTTTCTATTTTGGGATTTTGGGCCGTAACATTGTGCGTCCACTGGTCGGCATCGATCGGATGGCACGCATCGCACGGATCAGATTTTTGAATTAACATCAAATAGGTCTACGTGCTATCCGTCCGATGACGATAGTTGAACGCAGTCTTATTTAAGACTATCTAGTTAATTCAAAAAACCGAGCCGTGCGATACGTACCGTCCCGCCCGTCCGATGCCAACCAGTGGACACCTACCTTAAGGCCCCCACAGACTACGATTGTTCTCATCCATTCGTATCGCCGCGATATAGAACGGCGTGTAAAATATGCCAAAAACTGATGTCTGTGGGGCAAAACCGTCGTGCCGTATCGTCGAAAAAAATTTCTGCCGGCGCTTGATTTTTGGAACGACGGTTCGACTTGTGGCATTCCTACTGATAGATTGTAGCGATTTTATTTAAAATTGACGGATTTTTTTTGCATAAGTGAAGCCAAGGGAACAGCGGCACATGTTCATACTTGTTATTTTTATTTAAAATGCTTTCTCTTCTTGACGTAACCGTAGAACGCACAAAAAAACGGTCCAAATTACCTGTAATGTGTGGGCAAAACAGTTCGACGATTCAGCACGCCGTTCTGTATCGCCGCGATACGAATGGATAAAAATAACCGTAGTCTGTGGGGGCCTTTAAATGGAATCTACAGATCCTGCTAAATTTTACATTTAGACCCTATTACCCTCACGGCGCTACACGACATGCAAGCGATATATCGCTAAGATGTTGCCGCCGTGTATATCATCGACTCTACACGAAGCGGTACGAGATAAATGCGATACGAAACCTCGGTGACATGTTGCTTGTCAACATTTTTCTTTAATTGTCTGTCAACACTTGTCGCGGACATAGCCAATTTTGTGAAATAATTATTAGTAAAAATGGTCGCTGAACGAGATATTATGTTGTCTCATGTGAATAGTTTGTATTGGAGATATTTTTTTTGTAGCTTATCCTAAATGTCTTGTTAATGTCGTGCAGCGCCGTGAGTATAGGGCCTTAAACTTCCTGGCGACAATATATTTTGTTCACTGCATATCTATATTTTTTTAGGTTACGGAGCTGACAATTCAACCAACAGGAGAGTTATTCTTCTGAACATAACCTTGTTGATTTGCTATTGTTATTGATTTTTTTAAAATAAATTTAATTAGTTAACTAAATTTGTTTATTTATTGTGTTTTTTATTTATCCTTATTATGGGCGCTGACGAGATGTATGCTCCGAGGCTCAATCACCCTGATAAAAATATCATAAGTGCAGAGCACCCATACAAATTTAGAGACTAAGCAGGGATTCTGTAAAAATATAAAGAAAGAGAATGTCAAAACAGGGATTACATGTCCTTATTGCCCTTAAAGGTATGGTACGTTTCACAATAATTCGTTGATTTCTTGACCGCAATAAAATTTAAATTACAACCCTCAGTGGAAAAACCAACCATAAATAGGTTGCCTGACAAATATCTATTGTGTAGGCACCGCACCTTTTGAAAGGGTACAGGCCCTGATTACCTACTAATATTAATAGTTTAGGTTAGCTATTTTGGATGCTCAATAACACACACGAAAATACCTTGACAAATTCCAAACGACTAATGAACTAAGACGAAAAGACTCTTAATATTCAACACCTGCAATTTGCCTATAACCTGCGTAATATGCCAAAAAGTAGGTACAATAATAAATAAAGAAAATTTTAAGTCCGGACCTACATGCGGGTACCCAAAGTATATTGAGTTTTACGACTAACAGTAGCAGGTAAAACGAGAAATCAACAAATGATTGTGGAACGTACCATAACTCATTTGTCACTGCTTCGATAGAGATAGGGAAAAGGAATTTCAAAAAATTTGCTTGCAGAATCGGGCCCCTGATTTTTAATTAATCATATCGAATACTGACATTTATGTTTTAAAGTAGTTTTGAACAGAAAGAATAGATGCTGGTGAATGATTTTTTTGATATTTTTATCAATATGTAGGTTTTTAAAGGAAAAATGTGTTTTTAGAAAAAATTAAAAGCCTTCTTTCAAACTGCTTTTAAGTTAAATAAAAATGTAAAGAAAACTTTTACTGCATTACGAACAGAAAAAAAATTAGAGAAAGTGGTTAGAAAATATAATTTTGCTAAACGGCTAGATATGAACCCGAGGTGCTTAATAAAAAAACGTAGTAGTTTACTAAGCAGGCTGAAGATGTTAAATAATTTAACTACTCGTCTCAAAAACCGTTTAAGTAAAATGGCAAGAAAGCAGTTAACAAGTTTGAAAAAGTTTCTTTAATAAAAAAAATAATAAATAAAGGGGCTGTCTACCAAAGACTTTGATATTGACCGTTTACTTCTACATCGCAACTTGTTTTTGAGCATTTTGTAATCCAACAATATACATATTGTTTCACTTGGCGATGTCGTGATTTTTTTTTGTCAAATAAATGTCAAAACATTATTAACCTTATTTCAGAAATAATAAGATTGCCCAAAATAATGCTTACCGTTTCTGTGTTAAATTGTACGGATAAAAGCTTGTTTTTATCTTAGAACCATGACCGAGTCGACTAAATGATAATGCAGGTATGCGCCCCAATGAAAAGTTGAAAGACAGAAGAACACGTGACCAATATTTTTGCCCCGAGATCATATCTAAGAAGAAAAAAGTTAATATCAAAAATACTTATCTTTTTTGTAAAATAAATGTCGTTGCATTATCAAACTGTTATTATTTTTCCATTGCCCAAAATTATGATATTATTTTATTTTTTCCATTTAAATTTGTAACAAATTTAATTTTTTTCCAGGTAAGATCCTGACGTCCAGTAGACATCCAAATATTATTAATTTTTTATGACCAAAATACGCACAACACAAAGTTGTTTTTCTTTTTACCAATACTTTATAAATATACCTCGGAAGTTGGAAATTCAAAAGTTTTAACATATCTTATTAAGTCATGACCATTAAGTGTTTTGCGAGGTATATTTTTAAGCAGTTTTTTTGATAAGGTATTAAATATAATTCACAGCCTGTTTTATATGGTTTAAAATATATTACACTTTTTTATTTCCTATTGTTAGGGACTTTATTACAGTTCCGCAAATCTGAAGTCCGCTAATCTGGAAATCTGCCTAATCCGAACAGAGCCAGGACCAAAAAAATATATAATTTAAAAACTAGGAAAACTCAAGAAAAACAAGTTTTTTCGAGTAACGTCGTACGTTTATTAACAAAATCTTAAACCTAATTTATTTATGTATAAGATAAATAATTAAAGTAATGTAAGTTAAAATGAATAGCCAAGTACACCATCTATTATTAAATAATGAAGGTGTATTTAGCGTCTGACTTTTAATAGTTTACACATCCGACGCTAAATACGCATTAATAAGACAATAATATCGCATTATGTGACAAAATTCTGTCTAATCCAAATTTTCGCTAATCCGAACAGGGTTCAGTCCCAATTAGTTCGGATTAGCGGGACTCTATATAGTGTACTTGACTGTGTCTTTTATCTTCTTCTAATTTTTGTTCAGCAGCTTTTGCATCATCAACCGCTTTTACAATATCAGGTGCACCTCCTCTAAGTGCCACTGAAGCTGATAATCCAGCAAATAGTGGTATAAGTGGTAAAAATCCTCCAGTTTTCGGTATCGGTATAGTTCATTTATTAGGAGCTAATACTCTTCCAACTCTTTTTATTGATGAAAGTGCTGCTTTAGTACTTTGTTTTAAACTTCTAAACCGTTTTTCTTGAAGTTCTTTTCTTGCTCCTGCAATAGCTTAAGACAATGAAGTTTCCTTTTCGTTAGATCTCTTTTTCTACTTCTTTTTGACTATTGCAGTCAACATCTCTTTAATTCTGTTTTTATTTTACAAAAGAGAGCTATCCGATATATGTGTCAGGTAAAATCTCAAGATCACTGTAAACCTCTTTTTATCAGAAATAAAATCCTTACATTGCCGTGTCTCATCATTGTGGAGACTGCATTTCTTGTGCACAAAAAATATTCCAGTACGCATAATGAGGCAATCTACAACACTAGGCAAAATCATAACCTATATACCACTTCCCATTCCGAAAAGTACCCTTACGAAAAATTCTATGAAAGTAAGAAGATTTACAATCACCTCCCTCAGTCTCTGCAAACTACTACATCCTTAAGATTATTTAAAACTAAAGTAAAAAGCCTACTGATCAATAAAGCATACTACAACCTGCAGGAGTACTACACTGATACCTTTTAATTGTGTTTAATTGACATAGTTTGTTTTATGCGTGCATTTTTTCTGTTTTTTTATTTGAATTGACGCTAATGTTTTGTTTTCCTGTTAGTCTGCTGTTTTATGTTTTGCAACATTACTAATGTTGATTAAAAGTTTTAATTTGTGAATGTTGTTTCTCTATTTGTTTGGTGCCTTATCGCCTTTGGACTAAATAAAATGGGATTATCAGATTCTTTATTAACAATAACAATACTATACCTAATTATGGCAGTTAGCCTCATGGAAGCTTCAGAGTGAACATAAGATTTTTAGGGGTGTAAATAAATACAGTACGTATATAGAAAAAATTTAAATTTGTCTTAAATGTATTTTTACTTTGATATTATTGATTGTTTGTCTTTTAGTGTTAAATTTTATAATCTTTGTTAACGAGAATTTTTTTTCTTATAACAATAAAGAATATTTGACTTTGACTTTGAATGAGCATTATATAAACTAAAAATCTTCGGAAAAATGACTAGTTATTAAAAGAAACTAGTCATATATAGAAAAGAATTAAAAATAATGAAAGTTGGAAAAAAACCTTCTTAATTAAAATTAAAGATCACGAGGCACTCATTTTAACAAACATGGAAATTTATTTCAAGGAAGCGGCAAAGGGGGATTAGTGATTGGTCCACAAGGCCACGAAAAAACCAATGTTCTAATAAGTTTAATTGAATTCCCATGGCTACCGATTTGTAAATATTTATTTTTACTCAAAATCTTTATAACAACCGAAATATGAATATTTGAACAATGGCGGATTCAGAGAGAGGCGATCGCCCCCCCCCCGTCAGCCAAAGAAAAGGGGAAAAATAAAAAAAAACGAGTTAAAAATGGAAGAACATAACTTGTTCCGGTACTTGGTTAGTTATTAATTAAAACCTTTTTTGTTGCCTATTGCATTTGGGTAGGCATTAGGTATTTGTAAAAAATAATGTGGTCTCTATAATACGTAGGCTTACTAGCCCAGGAAACGAAGCTGAAGAAAGTGCAAAACCTGGCATTTTTCACAAAATGCATAGATTTGGATGAAAATTTGGGATTAGGCTTAACTAACCTTCCTCTTCAAAATCTATATTATGCCGATGAGCGCTCTTTATTTTTTAGGGGTGAGAACTACCCTTTATTGCTAAAACCTATAAAACTATACATTAAAACTTACGTTGCGTAAAATTTGACTTAAATAAGTTGAAAAAGTAGTATTTTGTTTCTTTTAAACATTATTTGAAATATTTCAGCCCTTAAAAATCAACTCCTATTACGATTTAATTAAAAAAAATATATGTATTTTTTTAAAAAAATTAATATATTATCACAGTTTTTGCATAAAAATTTGGGATTAAGCTTAACTTACCCTTCTCTTCAAAATCTCCATTATGCTAAACTTATTATTTTTTAGGGGTAAAAACTACCTCTTATTGTAAAAACCTTCAAAACTTTCATAGTAAAGCTTAAGTCATATAAAATTAGGCTTAAATATGTTGAAAAATAAGTATTTAATTTTTTGAAACATTATTTAATATATTTCAACCCTTGAAAATCAACCCTTATTATAATAACATTAAAAACAATTATTTACCCTAGAAAAATTAACATATTGTCATAGAGTTGTAATTAAAAAATATGACTGCCTAAAAGTATTACTTATTTAATTTTGTAATTTTTTAATCCTCAAAAATCCACCCCTTACAATATTACAATGCAAAAAATAGTACAAAACCGCGGATTTTTTTTAAAATGCATTGAATCGCATAAAAAGTTGGAATTAAGTTCGACTCACCTTTACAGGTCCATTACGCCGATGAGCGCTTTTTTATTTTTTAGGGGGTGATACCTTACCTTACCGCCATACCTTATTACTAAAACCTTTAAAACTTACTTATATCAAGTAAAACTTGGCTTAAATAAGTTAAATAATAAATTTTTAATCTTTGAAATATAAGTTGAAAGTAATTCAACCCTGAAAAGTAACCCCTATCATGAATTAATAAAATATATATTTAATGGATAAAATAGAAAAAATACGTACAACTATATTAAAAAATGTATTGAAATAAAAAGATATTTACAAAAAAAATGTATTTGAGCTTTTAGAATGCTCCAAAAAATTGGTTTTTAAGCATAACTCCTTCAGTTTTTGTGATAAAAATTAAAAAAACTATTTTGTTGGTTCTTTTAAGAGCTATAAGGTTCTATATTTTAAAACTTTTTAAAACCCTTACTTTTTTAAAGGGGTGAGTCTAAAGGACTGAAACAAGGTAGTGCTCGTCTATACACACGCGTTTTAAACGTTTATATCTCACTTAATTTCACTTGCTGCTGCATTTTTTTCAAAATTAGGCAATTTAAATTAAAGAATGTATTTATGCTACATAAATAAAGAGAATTGAAAAAGGGCTACGACTCATTTTAATTAGGGTGGTAATTAGGGGTTGTTTTTGAAGATTTTTGCACTTAAAAAATTTTGGTCTAATCTTATTTTAATCATAACTCACTGAATTTTTATGATACATACCTTTTTAAAAAAGAAAGGTCTTTCAAGTGCTTCAAAAGGTTATTATTAGTTTTCCTCAAAAATACGTAGATTTTGCGTTATTTGCCTTTGAAACTCTGAAATTTTGTGTTTGATGAATAACAGCCAACATTTAACATGGTTTGTAGTGGTCCCCCAGCAATTACAAAAAACCATTTTATTCTTTTTTTTAAGCTACAATTTTGTTATTTACAGTTTTTTGGGTAATATGCATACTTATCGAGTTATTTGCAAGAACCGGTTAAAAAAGTTGATTTTATCGACGAAAAAATTCACGTTCGATTGCGAATAACTCGAAAAAAATGCATTTTACAAAAAATGTATAGAACATTTTTGTTGAAAACTTTTTTTTGATTTCTGTGGTCAAAATATAAAAAAAAAACCCCCGGGTTTTTGGAACCACCCCAAGGTAAAGGCGCCCTTTTGGCAGAAAATGATAATTTTTCCTAAAATCCCCCTTAAAACCGGGTTTTTCCCTGCCCTAAGACCCCCCCTTAAAGATTTTCTGAATCCCCCCCTTGTATTTGAAAAAACTATTTAATGAAAAAGAAAAAAGGTTTTTAAATGAATATCAGATGAAGAAAATATCCAAATTTTTATTCCTCTATTTTTTAACAACTTATAAGGGAAAATCAAATCCATTTTCTATTTCATTCATTGAACTCAAAAAAGAAAACACATCATACCAAAACCATTCATGTAAAATAAGGGCCAAGTTCATATCCAAATATCTCGACCTTTTAAAAGTACCACCCTTTAAAAAATGCTTCTCAACCAGGATAATACACTTATGATCGGGGGAAAAAAATAATCGAAAATATAAAAATTTAAAAGATTTCATCGTAGCAAGCTTTGATAGTTTTATTTAATATTAACTTAGATTAATGTAAAAATCATTTTAAAATAAAGAACATTAATGAATAAACAAATTCATTAACACTTTTAAACAAAAAACCCCTAAAAACAAAGAAGGAAACCCAAAAAAATTTAAACCTAAAGTAAATTTTTAAAAATAAGCCACCGTTTTCTCGAACGCATAACTTGTATCGTCTTAGCATTGCCTCACAAAAATCTCCTTATCAATTTTGCGGAGAAAACCCTTTTTAACAGCTTCCATAACAGCAGCTCTTAATTGCTCCATTTTTTTGGACTTAAAGTAGACTTAATTTTTTAGGTGACCCCATACAAAAAAATCAAGGACCCGTTAGATAAAGAAAAAATCTCCCAGGCCATTTTAAATTCTTTTTGGGTTTACCTATCCACGGGTTTGGGGAAATTTATTATTTAAAAAGTTTGTTATTATTTGTCCTTTTATGTGGTGTTGCTGGAAAAACATGTTTTGAATGTTGGCTAGTGGAAGTTCCATTATTTGTTCTCAACATTACTTTTGACAAGTCCAAATATCCCCCCGTTTAGATTTTCATTAAAAAAGGACCAATCATGGGTACCAAAAAAACCTAGCCAGACATTAAATCCCCCCCTAACTTGGTGCCTAACTTCTCAAACTAGGTGTGGATTTACATCTAAGAAAAAAAGTATTTTTTCCCATTAAAAAGTCTACAGTTAGTAAACCGACTCCTTTTCAGACCCGACGACTTTCATATAAAAATTTGGTATCTTAAAAAAATTTTTTTAATAAACCACTGACAAAACTCCATTCTTCTAATTTGATCCCCTCCCTGAAAGGGGCGTTCACAAAACCCGGGGGGGATATTTGTGGGGCTTTTTTGGATATTTATTTCCTTAAACTTTGCCCATTTTTTGGGCAGAGAATAAAAAACTCCAACAATTGTACTCCTTATTCTTGAGTAATTCATTTTAAAGCTTACAATTTATTAACTAAACTCACTTATTACTGATGGTAAATCTTTTCTAACATTAAAACTTAAAAAAAATATCAACTTTAACCCGTAACGGTTTCCCAAAATTCCCATGTACCTTTTTTTTATTCTGGACACACTGTATAGATAGTATTAAAAAAATTAAAAATAATTTTGGTATTAGTTGACTTTCTACCCTTTGCGACTTAAGACCATGTAATTCTTTATTCAAAAATCAGTATTATTGATGTAAACAAAATATAATAATTTTATTTACATGTGCTTGTTTTTTTAAAAATTTTTTATTTTAAAAAGGGATTACCAGTCCCCATAAATAAAAAAAAAAAAACAAATAACCTTTTTTTAAAATTTTAATTAAATTCAAATTAACAAAATGAATAAAACCACTCATAACGAACGTGGTCGATTTTAAAAAGTTTTTAAATTTAAAATAAGTTTCTCCCAGGGGGAGAACCCTTGTTTGTGCTTTGGGTTGTGTGTTTGTATACCGTACTTCCCAAAACTTGGTATATGAATAAATTTTAAACTTTTTTTATTGTTATTTAACAATTTGTTAGCTAGTGTTTT
>JAHBCN010013749.1:0-23937 GCA_019359885.1 Listronotus oregonensis
GTGGTTTATGAAAAAAAGGCCTCTAAAAAATCAATCATATTTCACCGGACAACGCAACTGCTCTCAAAAGTGTGTTGGAAATAACTAAACTGCGGGATTTGAGGTACGATTTGCTCGGCCATCCCACCTATTCTCCTGATTTCGCATCTTCAGACTTCCATCTCTCCCCACACCTGAAAAAAATTGTTTTTGGAAAGCGCTTCGCGTCCAATGGAGAAGTTACGAAGGCCGTAGATGAATATTTTAGCAGCTTTCCAGACTTTTACTTTGGAGAAAACATATTGCAATTGGAGAAAGGATGTGTTGAAGTGGAAAAATAAAATATTGTTCATTGTCGATACCAAGAAGTTTTCACTTTAACCTCGTAAAATTATAACAGCATTTAAACCTCAAATCACTTTAAGAATTATTCTTTATTAAAACGGACAACTCAACAATATTTCAAATAAACTGCCAAAACAACACCGCATACAAAAATGGTCTGAAGCAAAAATTATTCATAAAAAACTGAAAGTTCAAGATTGTAGTGTATTGTAATCAATGTGTCCCATACATCACTGTTCGATTAAATTGTTTTATTTTAAATTCTTAGCTATAAATTTGTGCCGAACAAAATTAATTTAATAAAAATAGCCCATTTGTAATCTAACCAATACACATTCCGTCCTATTTCTACTAGTCCGTATTTTTGTTATCGGAAATGTTTTATTCATGCGCCTGAAAATGGCCATTATTAATCAAACACGTTCAAAGTCCGTGAAAAAGTGCCATATCCAGAGTTATTTAATTATCAGGAGAGCCAATGAAGCCGGCCATTATTTAAAGTAGACACCGAGAAAGAAAATTTGACAAATCGCCTTTCCAGCGGCGAACGGTCGCGTGCAACTCTGGATAAGTTGCGTGGTGTTGCCAGGTTTTGGTAAACAAGCCACTGACGTTTTGTGTTTTTTGTTTTACAGGATTAAAAGCAAGAAATAGAAACTGGTTTGTACGAAGACCTAGAAGGACCACTCAAACTATTATTTTTCTTTTCAGTCCACATTCCGAGTTCTAAATCTGAATTCCGAGTTGTAAGTCAGAATTCCGAATTCTAAGTCAAAATTCCCGGAGTTGTAAATCGGAATTCCTAGTTTTAAGTCAAAATTCCGAATTCTAAGGCAAAATCCTGAGTTATAAGGCTGAAAATCATATTCAGTACTAAGCTCTAATAAGTCAGAATATCCAGTTGTAAATCGGAATGTCGAGTTGTAAGTCGAAATAATCGAGTTGTAATGAGTCAGTTAATATCGGTTTAATCATATAGTCGAGGAATTCCTTTTTAAATTCGAATTTCAACGAGTTCTAATTTCGGAATTCCTAGTTGTAACTCGGAATTCTGAGTTGTAAGTCGGAATACCGAGATGTAACTCAGAATATTGAGTTCTAAGTCAGAATTCCAGTTTTAAATCGGAATTCTGAGTTTTAAGTCGGAATTCCCAGTTGTAAATCAAAATTCCGAGTTATAAGTCGAAATTTACTTAAAAATAAACAAATCAAAATTCTTCTGTAAAAATTATAATAATTATAAAATAATTTTATTTATAAGAAACTCATAATAAAACGATTAAAGTATATACACCTACACACAATGAGAAGAGGTCCAACCCTTCGAAATGAACTGAAATGTTAAATAGGGATGTTTTAGGCATTTGCATAAGAATGGAAGTGGGTTACGCAGTTAAGAGCTTTATTCAGGGCTTAAAATCGTAAATTCAATATTAGGTATCAACCCGACAGACAAATATTTTATAGGGCAGGAGCTAGCACAGGATGTAATGATACAAGGACTTTAGGAAACTGTGAGAATAAATTATCAGCAGAGATTAACTGTCCGCCATGGAGCAGTGTTTTTTTGAGGGGTCGATTTTGGCGCCCTCTATAAGGTTTGCATGGTTTGGAAAATTTAAAAACTATATATATTTTTTGTATTCTACAAGAGTTGTTTATTACTATAGAAAAGTTTTATAACCTTATCTAATAAATAAAGTGTAGAAAAAAATATTGAAAATGTGTCTTTTTTTGACCTTTTAATAGTACCCCATAGTACCTTAAACATGTAATTCACAAAATAATTATTGTGTACCTGTCCCAAGTAACACAAGATGGACCTTTATATCATTTTCTTCTTTATAAAAGTTTTATAAAGGCGTCCAAAGACCTTTAATATATTTATAAAAGTGTTATTTTACACTAAATAGTTTTTTAAGCAATATGGCTTTTTAATATAGTTGTGAAAACTTTCTTAAAGCTAATTAATATATCTTTTATATACTTGCTTTAACAAGACTTTATAAAAGTGACAACCACAGCTGTTAGAGAGTTTTCAGCGTTTTATCTGCATAATTGCTTTATAAGCTACCATATAAAGCACAAATAAAACCTCAATTGTGGCATTAATTTAAACCTTTTTATAAACCTCTTATAGAGTAATTTGCGTATGTTTATCCCAATGCTTTATAATTAACGCCATTATAAAGGTATTTTTTAAATGCTTTGTTGATGTGTGTTTCATACTCATAACTTTCTAAGCAAACATGCTTTATTACTGGAATATTGTAGTTATTTAAAAGGTTTTTTTAAGTAGTCAGCAACGAAATAAAATTTCTATAAAGAAGGCATACCCAGCGTTAAGTCATTCGGCTATTTTGTCGTGTGTTTTCTAAGGTAAGCTAAACTTATTGAAATTGACAATGACGAGAAACGGGAAAACTAGCTATTAGAATTAGAAAATTAAATCTTAAACGATGACGTGCTTTTAAGAAGTCGATACACCTACTGAAATTAATAAATAATATATATTTTTTATTAAAGAGATACGAAAATGAGCTAGGATGTTTCGAGTTAGCTATATCTTCTTAAAGCACTTAGTAGCTATATTAAATAATAGGCTACCAAACATTTTACCGGCAGATCCGAGGATACTGCTTAGCACTCCACGCAAAGTATTCGTTGCCGGTCTTTTGGGAGTTTACACGTCAGCCGTATTGGCGATGAGATTGCAGTTCGCACAGGCTATTTTGATAAGAAAAATGTATAATGAATGTTTTAAGACAATTAAGCCGAAACGACAAAAACGTTATATCTACAGAAATAGTTAAAATTATTAGATAAGGAGGTAATGCATGCAATAAATCTTAAAATAAATAAAGGTACATCAAACGTGCAAATAGCCACTAACTGTTTAATAACACAATAATGTGTTGTAGCACCCTTATAGAGCCAAAAGAGATATAACAACGCGATTAGCGCCGTCTGTACATTATTCGAAGTTCTAGAGGGTCGCACTAATTCTTTTATAAAGCTGTTATAAAGCAAACCCATAAAAAATAGCTTTTTAAAGGCCTTTTAATTGAATATTTCGCAACCATTGCCATTCTGACCAGTTTGCACGTCGCCATTTAATTTTTATCAGGATGTTAGGGCCGCCATTGTTGCATAAAGCAATTAAATTGCGTATAATTCCTTTTATCTCTAACTAGTTTGTGTTTTAATAATTTTTTCGGGATTAAAGTATGGAAATTTAACATCTAGTAACATTTTAAAGGTTAAAAATAAAAAACGACATAAACAATAAATGTTTGATATAATTTTTTTCAATCCAATTTTTAATTATTTTCAAGGCGCTTTGATAAATATAGAGCTAAAAATATATATTTTATCAGAAAAAAATCCATCGCAAGTGAATTTCACATTCTGCATATACGAAACTTTCCTAAAATGAGTTATTTATTTTAGGTGTAATATATATCTATATCGTAGATCAGTCTGCTTTTATTTCCAGTCGTGTTCAATAATATAAAAAAGAATCGGCAAGGGCGACAACCATAAAATTCCTTTTAAAAAACATTTTTTTTCCAAGTTTACTTATGCAACTGAAATAAAGTATTTATTCAGCAAATTGCTGTCAACTTGCCACCGGCTAGTGAAAAATGCGCATGTCTGACATGCTGTTTAATCGAATATGTAGCTATCTAGTGACATTGCTAGAGTATCTATAGAGTACTCATATATTCGTTTTATTACTGATGAATTTTGTACCATAATAAACCTTATTTATAATGGCAAATTATAACGCTTTAATAAATTAGCTGTATAAAGTGCGCCTATTTTGGGTATATAAACACTATGTTAGGTTTGAGAGAACGTTGTATAGAACAAATAATAAAACATTGGGCTGGATAAGTTTAGTGATGTAGCGGTTCTCTCAGCTTTTAAAGCAAGTTGTGTTACTTGGGTGGTGACTATTCAAAAACTACCTGACTGACTTGACCGAGTTTTTGGCATAAGAATTTAAGGCCGGGAGGTTTGCCGGCCTCAAGAAAAGTTCTTTTTTTAAAAACCATTATGTATTGACCTCCGACGTCCAGTGGGGGTTTTTGTATTGAGGAAACATGCATAGCTTGCAAGTCTTTTGAAGCAGTTCTAACTGACTTGTTGGGGTTTTCCACGAAATGTAGGATAACATTTAAATCCATTTTTATCATTTGGATACACCGATCTCTTTCTGTCGAGATTTGAAGTTGTTCTAACTTTTGTAAAAATGCTTTTAACGGTGTTTCTTGTAGGAACGGCTCCATAAGGATGTCGAGCTGCATACGCACGAACAGTAGCAGTAGCGTTATAATTATTTTCAATAAATAAGAAAACAATTTCTGGTTTTTATTCGAATTTTTCAAGAAAAAATATGTCACCTTAAACTGTCATGACACAGATATGGCCTACTGCAAACTTTTTACTTCGTTTCAAATCAAGTAATACAACTTGTAAACTTCTACCAGTAAATTTAGGCCTACAGTGTTTTATATAAAAAAATGCTTAGAATTTTAAGCAGAATTAAAGTATCAAGTCAAATACAGGGTGTCTTATTTAAAAAATCATAACATGGTTTGCCACGTCTTTATGATGCACTGTTAATACCAAATTATGTTTGAACTCTTAAATTTGCCCTTAAATTTTATATTTTAAGATAAGAAAAGACTCAAGACCAAGCCGGCTAGTCTTGGTCTTGGTCTTGTCTTGCAAGCCTGGTCTTTCTTGGCTTGCAAGTCAAAAGAAGGTTTTGGTCTTGGTCTTGCTGCAAGAGTCTTGCTGTTTGTTTTTTTGTTAGTTATATTTTAAGCTGCAATCTTAAAATAAAATATATTTTTTAATACTTATATAAATAAAGATAAAGACTATATTTTTTGCTTTAAAATTTTAAAATAACTTACATTTATTTGATTGAAAGAATATTTTAAATGTAGGGGTTTTTCATTTATAGCGCTCCATTTTTAGTTGGATTGAGACACAACCTGCTTTTATACAGGGTGTCAAATCAGGCCGACCGAAAACAGCTACTGGTGGTGATACGGCAATAGATATTTTACTGCATGTTCAAGAGAATCCCACTCAATCGCTTCGTTAATATGGACTGGATCATAATGTTACTTACCAGTCTGTCAAAAATTTATTTGGAAGTGAAAAAATTCGTCCGTTTAAGATTCATTTGGTTCAGGAACTTACAGAGGATGATTTCGATAGACGTGCAGAGTTCTGCGAAATTATGATGGAGAGGTGCAATGCTGAGCATAATTTTTCTCAAAATATTCTTTTTCTGATGAAGCAGTTTATTCTTCATGGTATTGTCAACAGACATAACTGTAATATAGGTCTGCAGTCAATCCCCGATGGATGGCCGAGCACACACGCAAAGACCACAAAAGTGAATGTCTGGGCAGGTATCATAGGTCATAATATTATCGGACCATTTTTTATTGCGGGAAATCTTACATCAGAACTTTATTTGGAATTATTGCGTGAACACGTCATTCCACAGTTAGAAATCCTATATCCAAAAAGAAGAGATTTTTGGTTCCAACAAGATGGTGCTCCCGCACATTTTGGTTTGCAGGTGCGTCAGTTCCTGAACCGAGAATTTCCAAATCGGTGGATAGGGAGAAGGGGCGCTATTGAATGGCCTGCAGGTCTCCGGATTTAAATCCTTTGGACTTTTATTTGTGAGGGGATTTAAAAAATAAAGTTTATAAAGATAGGCCGGAAAACATTGATCACTTAAAAATAAAAATTAGAAATCAAATGCGTGAGATTCGTCGGAATACTTTTGATAACCTGTTACGAGAATTTAGGGACAGGCTTGGATATTGTCTAGCTAACAATGGCAGACAATTTGAACATTTGATAAAGTAGTGTAATCTAATTGTTACTGCAAGACGTGTTCCCGTTTGTAAAATTTTAGTTTGGAATTATGTTTTTGGTCGTTTATTAAAACTTGTCGTTTTAAAGAAATAAAACCTGTTAAAGTTGAAACATCTACATAATTTACTTTGTTTTTATGTTCCTATTTAAAATTAGCTCTCAAGTGCTTTGTAGAAATTATAGCTTATTCGAAAAATTTTAAATCGTATAATTCGATCAGTTTGACAGATAAACAAATAAAACTGTATACCGTTGAAATTTGCTTGAAAAGATCTATTCGAATACATAAAAATATACAGGGGTTTCCATTTAAAAACCCTAAGTTGATACTACTTTTTGGCTTTCCCTGTATACTTTCTAAAGTGAAATTACATTTAACTGACGCTTTTTTTAAAATTGTGTTGCCAGCTAAATTTTTGTCGAAAAATTACGAGCGGCTTGAAAGATATTAGCAATATTCCATACTTTTTTGACACCCTGTATATTTAGTGGCACATAGAAACATTTAAGTGATAAGAATTATTTAAATTTTCTTAAAAGAAGTATATGAAATTAAAGCAAATACAAAATTGTGTACTGTAATGAGCAGAAAAAAACTTTTAATTTTAACCAGATGTTAAATTTCCGTGAAAAAGTTTCTGATATGTAAACATTGCTTCTGAATTTAAAAAAAAGTTATTTAAAAAACTTTGTAGTTCATATGAACTTTTTATCTTCAAATAAGTTAAACATTTACCATACAAAGTTTGTAAAAATACTTTATAAAAATTCTGCATATACAAGGTGGCTCAATAGTGTGGCAAAGCTCGATATCTCCGAAATTGTTTATAATAGTAAAAAACTAAACATACAAAAATTATAGACAAAAAGGGCATAAAATGTGAAATTATTTTCTATTCCAGAATTTTCCGAACAATCCACTGCCACTCAAGAAAACTCTTATTTGTAGGTTTTAAACTAAAATAAAAAATTTTTTAGGAAAAATCCATTTAAAAAAATCGCCACCCTATATATTATGCTGGAAATTGCTGAACTGTCAAATAGGAACAATGTTGACGTAGATGGTTTTTAAATATCGGTTTAATTTTCGGTTTTGACAAAAACAACATCATCATTATTCTTTTGGCATTGTTGTGACTCTTCCGTCTAAACCGGAAGTGATATTTAAAATCCATTTATATAAAAAGAATTTCTTTATGACATAACATATAATTTTTTATTAATCCATTACTTTCACATTTATATCTTAGTTTTAAAAAGCAATTTAATGGTGCCACTTCTTACAGTGTGGAACAAAAATAATGTATTTCTGGATTTTGAAAATTTTTTGATCCATCCTTAAGTAGCATCACTAGATAGCTAATTTAAAAAAAAAAAACAAACATTATGAATTTAAAAAATAATTTTAAGCTTCTATAACTTTTGAAAACCTTTAAAAAACCATAATATTTTAAATCTAACTGTCTAGAAAGTTTAGTTTTTTAAAAATCGGTTTTAACGGTTTTCAAAAAATCAGCTTTTCGGCCATTGTGTCACACGTCTCAGTGATATTTTTAAAACCCTGTTTTTTAAAAATTTTTTTCTCGTTATCGTTTTTATTAATCCATTATTTAATTTATATTTTTATTACAATAATCTTTTACTTGAACAAATAATGTTCTTTTTGAAAAGTCCCCTTAATTAGTCATGTCCCAATTAAAGAAATAACTTTTGTAAATTGAATTTCAAAATTAAATAATGTAATTTTTAAAAAAGTCGCAGAAGTGCAAGAGTCTTGCAAGTCGGTCTTGGCCTTGCGTAGTCTTGCACACCCCGGTCTTGGTCTTGCATACCCCGGTCTTGGTCTTGGTCTTGCAAGCGAAAAGGCGGTCTTGGTATTGGTCTTGGTCTTGGTCTTGCTGCAAGACCAAGACCAAGACCGCAAGACCAAGATCGGTCTTGCTCATCACTATTTAAAAAACGTTAAATAAAATAATCAAGGCAGGTGTAGGTTTCAAATGGTCACCTGGTACATTTTTGGCACAATTATGACAATAAGTTTGGAAATAATTCTCCTATAAAACGGTTTTTTATGTGGTAAAATATTTATAGTTAAACTCCCCTTATCCTGTATAATAGAGAATTAACTAGCTCCCTTCCTATAAATCCTGTATATAAAGTATCAACCCAGGAGACAAATATTTTACTGGTGGTTTAGTGAGTAACGAAAGGGGTGTTGTTATAAAACAGGGAGATTGTACAAGAGATACAACGGCAATTCTATACATTTAAATTAGGTTTTATGCAAGGCACATTTACTTAATTAAGCGTTTTTGAGATTGGAGTATCGCTGTTTTCAGAGTGGGAACAGATTGTTTTGTGAATAATTAATTTATCGAAAGAGTGGGTCACGTTGAGAACATGCTAGTTTTTGGAATTAATTGTCGGTGTATGGCGAAATTAACTAGATATAGCTTGAAAATATCGTAACCTTTGTTACAGAAGTTTTGAGAAAAAAAATCCAGGTGTTTTGCAGGAATTTACAGTTGCTATAGTTTCGCCATTTTGATAAATATGTCATAGTTGTTATAATTTATTTCGCAATGGCATACAAGCTAGATATTCGAAGATGTATTTATAAACTAGTTGGGTACATGCCCAAAAAAAGAAATAGTAATTATTTTTCAAGGCGAAAATATTTCGAAATCCACCATATATCAAACAGTTCGGGAATGTGAAGAAGGAATCCCATGATGAATTAAAATTCCCCCTGAAGTTTCGATGCCCAGCGGAAAAGAATAGTTCGAAGGGGAAAAAATGTCGTTGGACAGTCTACCTACCGAAATTTTCCCGCTTCCGAATTTCCAACGCAACTGTTTCTGGAAATTTAGAATTTTTAAAATACCGAAAAAAAAAAAGGCACCCAAAATACTGATGTTCATAGCAAGAATACCCAGGTTATCGCAATTTGGGGAGTTCACTGCAAAAAAAGATATTGTCAGGATGGTAAAATATTTCACCCTTAATCAGAACTACCGGGAAAATTTAGGATTTTACACCGACAATATAGAAGAGACCCCAAAGAAAGTTAGATATAAAGCCAAAACTAAGTTTTCGATGAAGATTGGTTTGGGGCCCCTATCAAAGGGGTCCCCAAGGTTTTTTTGTTGGTCATGTAAGACGAAAGGCAGTGAATGCCGAAGTCTACATCAAAGATTGTTTAACTAAATTGCTTAATTTTATTAACGTTCATAACGGTAATGGAAATTATATGTTTTGGCCAGATCTGGCATCAGCACGTTATGCCAGAGCTACAATTGACTGGCTGGAAGCAAAAAATAATCCCTATGTGCCCAGGATTGATAATTCCCCTAATGTATCCCAAGCCAGGCCAATTAAAACTTTCTGGGCTCGATTGGCTCAGAAAGTCTACGATAATAGCTGGGAAGCACGAAACAAACAAGAACTTCTGCAGCAAATCTTCCAAAAAGTGGGAGAAATAAATATACATGATGTCCAAAACCTCATAAGACCAGTTAGGCATATATTACGTGTCATAGAAGGAAACGGACCCCTAGCGCCAATAAATTAAATTATTTTTGTATAGCAATAATCGATTTAATAATATAATAAGTTTAAAAAAATAAAAGTTTTTTTGGATAGAAACAGATTTTTTTTCTCAAAACCAATGTAACAGGGGTTAGTTCCAGAATAATGGTGAGACAATTTAAAAATTTTTAAAGGGTTTTTGGGTTCATTATGGAAATATACTGAAAAAAGTTATTCGTTACCCTCCTAGAGTTTTTTGGTATTTCTTTAAAAAGTTCAAAATAATAGAATAACTATAAATATCTTTAAAGAAGTTGAAATTTTTTTCTCCAGAGAATTATAAAAGAATTTTGGAAAGTTTTTCATTCCAAACATCGAAAAATGTATTGATCTTTAAAATATTGGGCATTTAGTAAGACCTACACCCAACTTACAGTGTGTCCCAAATTGGTGGGGAATGTATGGGGATCTTGAAAAACGATAGATAGAAAATCGTTAAATGGGAAAGTTTTGGACAATTATGTTAGCGCAATCCCGTTTACTACATGGTTTTAACTATTTAGGTTTTTTAAATTTGAAAAAACCTGAAACATGCTATTTTGAAAATCGGCATATTTTCTTTATAAGTGAAAATTTTTAAAATCTTAAAACTTCTTCAAAACAACTTTTTATGTAGAATATGACCGAGTAGTCAATTTTTTTTTCTACGTTTCGGGTTTTAGAATCATCATCAACTTTATTTTTTCATATGGACGCCATATTGGATTTTTACGCAGCCAAATAGTGCTTTTTATTCTGATTTCACAATGTATAACATGTTATAATTTAAGAGTTTATAACCCATTTATTTCAAAAAAACAAATATTTCCTCAAATTAATTAACACTGGCCATTCTTTTAGAAGAACGTCAACTACGTTCTTTCCAATGCTCGGATATCGATATTTTGGGCTTAAAAAGGCATGGAGGTTGAAGTCTTTTTTTGGGATATATTGCTGAATCCTTAGTAATAAGGTGGAAATTTCAAAGATTTTGAAATTCTACCAATATTTCCCTAAGAAGTAACAGTGAAAAAATATGAATATTAACGTATTAAAGGTGATAACGATACCCAACAACAAAATTTAAAAACTGTTAATTCAAGTATTATTCCTCAATTTTTTTTAATTGTCCCAAAATTTCACAATTACTTTTTTTAATATAACCTAGTTTTTAAAATATTTTGTCATAAATTAGTTACTTTTTATAAATAAATCCTAATATTTCCACAAGCATATTTTCTTTTTTTACTCTTACTTTTTGTCCAGGCGCTGAAAATATTATTGAAGCAACGCTTAGCAACCAGGTAACACGAAGGTTCTCTTTGTTTCATTCGCGTTGTGACCACAAAGTTTTCTTATTTATACAGTAGTAGAAAAAATATTTATGCACAAAAAAATTTAATTGTTTGAAGACTTATTAATTAAAATATTGCTGCCTGAAATATTACCAATTTCATTTTTTTAAATTTTCAATTAAAACCAACCCTTACAACACTGCAATTCTTATAAATCAACATAATAGATATAAATAGAAAAAAAAAAAGGAATTACACACAAAAATTTTACCGGTAAAAGTATAAAGTATACCGGTTGTATAGAAATGATCTCCAAAATTGTATTAAATTTTTCAAAAAAAAATGACTTTTTTAAAATAGCTCCATTATTTAAAGATAAAGTTTTTGTGGGTTTTTAAGAGCTTCAAGGTATGTTAATAACCAATATTTCACAGTTACACGTTGTTGAAGTAGAACTGAAAAAAAAGCTTGTTCATCTTGTCACGATTCCCTCTCTTCTGGTCATTTGAAAAATAAAAAATAGAAGATTCTTTATGAGTACAAATGTCATTTTTTAAATTTTCCGAATTTTTAAAAATAGCAAAAATTAAAAATATAAATTTTTGGTGGTTCATGCCATAGAGGGATATATAAAAGAAAATTCATTCTAACTTTCAAGAAAATCAGTCAATTAGAACTTAAGATTTTATGACAAACCTTTTGAAAAAAGTAGTTTTAAGAAAAACGCGTTTATAGTTTTATCGTTTGATTCTAGCTTCATTGCTTTGAACAATTTAAGCTATAACTTTTAAAATAATAGGCGTTTTTCATGATTTTTTTTATTAGCTTATTGCAAAGCCACATGAAAACAAAGGCCAAAAATATTTTTTCCCGATTTTTTTGGCCTCCGAAAACGCCATACAAATCAATTTTAAGTTTGAATTTTGTAGGCCCGTGACGTCACGGCCCTAAATTTTCTATTGGTGGAATTTCTGCTTTGTTTGCTTTTTGTTATTCGATACGCCTGTCATCAAATATCGATATGGCAACATCTACAAAGTTGGCGTTTCCTGGCAATTGTCATATTGTCAATGTCAACCTGTATAACCTGTAACCTCTAATTTTTAATAATTTCTAATTTGTAAATAGTGTTGTTCTTTCCAAATATTCCAATTTATTACTATAGTTATTATTATCGCCAAACTTTCCTTGATATAAACCCTTTTTATGAGTAAATTTCCGTTATTTTATTCAAAATGAAAAAAGTGTATTGTTATTATTTGCGAAACCAGAAGCCGGCCGAGTTTAGGATCTTAAAAAATATTCTTTTCTCTTCCAAAACAAGACGATAGGAGAAAAGCGGCTGTAGGTATTGAGAAAATGCCCAAAGGACATGCCTATTATTGTTGTGAAAACCATTTTGATGTAAGTTTTTATGTTTTATTCCAATTGAAACTATTTAGGTAGTCTGGCTGTGTTTTAGTGTAAAGTCTAAAAAGCATTTCGCATTTTAGCATTTCGTTAAAATCGATACGATTGTCGATATCGATAGTTCCTAAACAGACTTGGCATCCATGTTGAATTTGATTGGTTAGGGGAGTGGCGGGCTATTTAAATTACAATGATAATTAAGCCTTAAATAGAAAAGTAAGGGGTTTGTATTTTTTCGTGTTATTTAGCAGGTTTTGCTTAATTGTGTTTCTACTTTTAATTTTTACACACAACATTATCAATATCAATTGAGTGAAAATACCCTATTGGAGTTTTAAAAAATCCTTTTAAGGAGATGTTCTTAAATATCTGAGCTATCGACCCCCTTAAAAACATATCGCTTATAAGCATAACATAATATTCATAATTAAGCATTCAATAAAAAGAATCATAAACACCTCATAACGGTGCATCGTGCCGTCCTAAATGCACCCATTTTTCAGTCAGGTTTTTATCAACCCGAATCTCGTGCATTTTTTCTTTATAAATATCTCGGTTATCCCAAGATTAATAGCCACTTTCTTGCCCATCAACCGATTCAAAACACCCATTTATCAACCCATTATTTATACAAGATGTTTCTCGGCTCCGACCGAGGTGAGCAGCCGCAAAATCGTGTTCTCGATTCCGACCTGCGGGCGGTCGGACCGCGTTGACCTCCGACCCTGATTACTCTTTGTCCAGGTACTGCAAGAAATGCATTCATTTAACACTATGGCCGGGCCCGGGGCGCTTTCGAGATTAGATAGTCAAGATTCTCACAGATTAGCGAATCGTTTTGTCCGGGTAATTTTGTCACTTTCTTTATTGATCACGTCGCACAGTGTCGTGTGTATTGGGGAATATTGGACAAAAATAAAAAACTTGTTATATACAGGGTGTCCCAAACCAAATTTCTCACCTTTGGGGGGTAGACTCTACGACCAAAAATAGGAAAAAAGTCACTTATGTCAAAATTCCTAAAAATGTCTCCTTATGAAATTATAGTCCAGTAATTTGAAATGTGAAAGTACCCAAAGCTGTAAATAAATCTGTGCATTTTTCATTTGCTGTGCAATTCTTAGGTCTTCGCGGATGCTTTCGAGCGAGGAAAAGTTTATCACGATTCCGACATGGGAACCCGCTAAAAATGGCCTCCCTAAGTCCTAAAAATGAGTTTTCCGCAAATATCTGCAAAAATATGCGAACTAAAGAAATTTTGTTTAAACAAAAAATGAATATCACCTCGAAATCTACTAAAAATGCCCCTACCATTTTTTTTGCACACCAATATTTTTCGAAAAAACTGCAGTCGAAAAATCTACTACATTCCACACTGGATAGATAGCCGGAAACGGCTGGAAAATGCAGATGGGCAAAACAATTTTTTATCAAAACGCAAGAAAGATAGTAAAAAAAATCTGGGATCATTAAACACTTGCTAAGGTCTCATTATGATAAAGAAAGTTAATAACAAACCATTTCTTTAAAAAATCAATAAATTAATGAATTCTCAAAAATTGGGAAAAAACTGACCAATATCACTGACCAACATTCAAAATTTTTGTCCCTGGAATAATTGTGGCTGGATTTTATATATTTTGGCCTGCTGAATCCAGATCTGGCTTCAGATTTTCGATAACCTTCAATAAGAGGGAGAGACACATATTTTGATATTAAGCAAAATTTTAATAAAACTCACTTTAATACTGATTTATTAATTTAAAAATAAAAAGGTATGATACATTTTATAACAGAAATTTAGTATAAACATTTTCGTGTTATTTTATTTTAATATTCATTTCGAACTTTCCTTTTAAGAAAGACTGGATGTGTTCCGTATTATCCGAATAGTCGGCTAACATATTCGGCCCATTTCCAGATTCTTTTCTCATCGATGGATATCTTGGTGAAATCGTTCCCCATGCTCGTCCGATATAGCTCCTAGATTTTCAGGAAAAAAGTCCAAATGGGAATGGAGAAAGTGAAGTTTTAGGGACATGTTGCATTTTAAAATATGATAGGCCGTGAGCAGTTCTTCCCCGAGTTCACGATAATTTTCTGACTTTGGTGTTTCAAGAAAATTTTTGCAAACACTTTCAAATGCATTCCATGCCCGTCTTTCATGGTCACTTAAAATGTCCGTGAAGTTGGATCCTTTTTTAAAAAGTTGCCTAATTTGGGGACCAACAAAATTCCTTCTTAATTTTGGCTTCACTTATACGTGGAAATTTTTAAATAGTTGAAAGCATTTCCGTTTTTATCCAGTGCTTTACAAAAAATTTTGATCATCCTAACTTTATGTGAAGGGGGAGGTAAATATATTTTTCTTTCTGAACTAACGGTTCTCGGTCAAATTTTAACTCCAACTTCTATTTTTTCACGTGGAGGCCAAACCTTTATTTTATAATGTTTGTCTCTTGCACGGCTGTCCCACTCACATAAAAGCAGCAGTATTTTGTGTATCCTGACTGCAGTCCTGTCAATAACGCTACCACTTTCAAATCTGCACATATATTCCATTTGTGATCTTCGTACTTTATACATCTGAGTATCATCTTCAGATTGTCATATGTTTCTTTCATATTTACCGAATGAGCTATAGGAACGGATGGATGTTCATTTCCATTATAAAGTAAAACAGCTTTTAGACTTGTTTTAGACGAATCTATGAATAGTCTCCATTTATCGGGCGTATATGGTAAGTTCAGTTCGACCATTAGGCCGCTGCAAAAAAATTTGTGAGAGTAGATTCCCTTTTTCTGTAGATGGACACCTTAACTCCTTTTTCCAAGAGGTTCCACTGCTGCAGGCGGGATCCGAGAAGTTCCGCTTTTTTTTTCGGGAGGCCCAAGTCACGAAAAAGGTCATTCAATTCACCTTGAGTGATTAAAGAGGTGTATCGGGCAAATCAATGGAACTAGGATGTAGCTTGGTCCGCTTTTTGGCGAAGTACTTGAGAGTCTGATTCCAATCAAGCGTGTAACTCTCAGGTGGTTGGGGAATGGTACGAATTGTCAGTGGGGTACTGGTCGCATTGCAGGCGGAACTTTGGGATTGAATGCTACGCTTAGTTTTGCTAGTAATTCCTTTGATATTCGAACACGAACTGCAACACAATCTTTTGGGGCCCAGGACATCTTGATCGCCAACTTTACATCCAAAGTACAGTTCATAAGCCTTTACTAGTGAAGATATCGGTTTTGGTAAGCCTTCGGTAACTTCGCCACAAATATAACATAATTTATCAGCTTTATTAACACAAATTCGCGTCGACATTTTTCTTACACGTAGATCTATCTAATCGAAAATCAACAGATGTTTACTAAATGATTATAAAATAACGACTAAAGGGATATTTCACATAGATCCACCTACCTGTCCATAATAATGGGTCGCCCATTTATTCCTCTACTAGACCCTTCCGAGAAATCTGAGGCTAATTAAAACATTTGAGGGTTAGTTGTATATTAGTATAAGTCCAAATATTACAAATCACACGATTTTTTTATAGGGAGGATTTTTCTGTTAGACAGTGTATTCAAATCAGAATGGACCCAAACTTATATGCAATGATAATTGCGGGTTTCCCCATTCTGATGAACTTTGAATAATTAAAAAATGTACATTATTTCCTAAGTAATCGAACAATTCGTCCGACCGCCTATAAGTAAGTCCATCAAGATAGCGGCATTCTAGCGGTAGAGCGGCAGCTGAAATGAGGGGACTTTTGGATCCCGTTACCTCGAAAACTATCGATTTTTTGAAAAAAATTTTAAGGACCATTTTTGTAGATTACAAGGCGATCTTAATTTTCTGTTTAAACAAAAATTCTCCAAGTCGCATATTTTAGCAGATATTAGCGGGAAACCTATTTTTCGGGCCTTGTGGTACCATTTTCAGCCCTTTCCCACCTGTTAATGTTAATAAACTTTTTTTCGCTTGAAAGCATCCCCAAAGATCTAAGAATTGCGCCATAAGGGAAAACTGTACAGATTTATTTACAGCTTTGTCCGTTTATTTACTGGCCACCTTGAATAATGAAATGAAGCAATCAATTTAAAAAAATCAAATCAAATGCTTAAATTTAAATCATTTATTAACTAAACACATAATAAAACAAAAATATTTAAATTTACAAAGGCAAGTGTTCGAAATGTTCACCATTTTGTTCAATGCATGCGGCAACCGGCAAATAAAATTGTTTCATTTTTAATTTCTGCTAAAGCTCCATTAATGCGAACAATATCACAGCCCTACTTACTACAAGCCGTGAACAACCACTTGGCAACGCCGCAACCGGCAAGAGATTCAGATCGGTTTCCCCGAGCGCGATGAGCAGTGATCCGGTTATCGAGGCGCGTATTTTTAAATTCATTTAAGGCTCAATTCAAAGATCGCGTAAATAGTTTTGATATTTCCATTAAAATAATTAAATCAGTATAATAATTGAAAAAAATAAATATATTTATATAATATTTAAACTCTAAAACAAATTAATTTATGTGCATAGGTCAAGGCATAAGAACATGATGCTGTTGTAAAAGGAAACAAGTGTAATTTAACATTTAGTTAGTAATTGTACTTAGTTTTAGTTTTGTTTATTTATTTATTAAATGTGTCTAGTTTTTGTTTTTTGACTCAGCCTTTTTCCGATTTTTTTTGGCATTTTTGTTATTTCTTTTTTAAATAATTTTTTTAAAGAATGTTTGAAAATATAGAGCACATCATAATGAACATATTTTTTTTCTCGTTACCACAAATACATTGCGAGCATAAATCATTAAAGCTTTTTCCATTTTTAGGAAGTCACTCTCAGTATCAGGGTCATTAATAATTTTCTCAAAAAACGCGCACATATGGAACAGAACGTCTTTAACAATTTCTGTAGGAACCTTTAAACCGCCACGTTGTAGAAATCAAAGATCTGTCGGCTTTTGGTTTCCTTACTTTCAACAAGAAAAGAAACACAGATGTTACAATTATTATATTTTTACAATTTTGTGGGCAGCATAACAGGCTAAATAAATTTGTACCGATTTGTCAATTTCATATTCATTTAGGTATTCAGTTTCAGGTAAAAACAAAAATTTTTCAGTGTAATTATTTTGAGGTATTGTTCCAATCAAGATCATTTTCCTGGATACAGCTGTCCCCCTGTTTTTTAATCTCAGCTAAAGAGAAATTACCATCAGCAGCGCTTCTAAATATATGTTTGAGTCTAATTTTTTTTCTCAGCATTTAAAATATCATCAAAGCTAACAATGTAATTGCAACCTCCGAGAAGTCTGTATTTACCAAATCTTTTTTCTAACTTTTCAGTAGTAAATTTCCCTTTGGTAAAATATACGACAAATCAAATTTTGAAAATGAATAGTCAATTTTTCTAGTAAAACAGAGGTACTATGGCAAAGTGCAGAATAGGTGTGGGTTTGTAAGGCGACCATTATTGTTTTCAAGTTTATGCCAAGCTTTCAGCAGGACTTTTTCGGGAAACAGACTGTTTTTGGAGAAGTAATGTGGTAAATGGGGAAAAAATACAGGCCCCTGCATTTAACTTTTAGTCTAGTTTTGGTGGGGTCCCTTTTGCATTGACCCATCTGGCAAGGATAATCATCCTCTCTAATAATGTCACTTTCTACAAAAATGCTTAGCGCAAACCACAGAATATTTTGAGGGTGACCATGACTGTCTAGGAATATTCCTAAGCCAATGGGCTTTGGTTTTCGCCCTTTTGGAAAGGTGAAAACAGATACAGCTGGTTCTCCTGCATCAAGAGAAGTTTTATAATTGATTTGAAACCCAGGCACACAACAAGGACTTGGCATGGTAAATTAATTAAATTGAGAAAATCCCGAGAAGATTACCAGGAAAAATAATAATAATAACAGTAACTAAATAGTATCTAATAAGCAGGCACCAAGTACCTATGCAACGCAATAACAAAAATCAAAACGAACGACAAAATTCCAAAATGTATACCTACGTACTTACGGTAATTTCCAATGCTAATATTTGTTACTGTTTTTAAAAATAACTAAAAAATACCTTCAAAATTAAAGCCAAACACGAATCATTAAAACACACTTTCAATTTTAATTATTTTTTAAAAAGCACCACCACAAAATGTCAAGTTCATTTGCCGCCATTTACTTTAAGTACTTTATAAACCCGGGACTTTTTTACCTGCAGATATTCTTGTTTTTACGCAATGTCTGCGGAAAAACTGCCCCGGTCATCACAAATTTCACACAGTAAGACCTTTTTCAGGTTTAGTCTTTATCTTAACAATATGTTCTTTCAAAAAGTTGATTTATTCACAATAACACAACAGAGAAACAGGTCATTCAACGTAAATCATATGACTAAACAACAGCAAACGTGTGTCGCTAGATCTGAAGGCATAGTTGCCAGATTTCCTTGTTCACGGCTTGTTAAAGTGAAGTAGGGCTGTGACAATATCATCGCCACTGTTGGATAAGACATGGTAAACCCCAAAGCCAAAAGTCTGTAGGATTAAGATCCGGGGGACCTAGGATTTAATTTTACATTTGTGACTTAAAAAAATTCTTCTTTATCAAGGATAACTAAATTTAAGTTAGCAATTTTAAGTAAAATATTTGACTGGTAGAAATTTCCTTATGTCAATTTAAAATGGCTAAAATTTTTAAGAAGACATTTTTAGAAATTTTGACATTAGTGATTTTCGTCATAGTTTGTATGGTGGGATTTTTTTTGCGACACCCTGTATAGAAATATTCGTCAGGTCTTTTATTCAAAATACTGCCTTAAAAGTAAATTCATAACAACTTAAAAAGTTAATAAACATATGTGTTTATAATAATAATACAAATCAACGTTCTACTTTAATTAAAAAAATCTTTAATTTATGACTTAAACAAAAAATGTATAATCATTTTTTGTTTCCTAAATCCAATTGTCCCCGCATATTCAGAAATCCTCAGACATGAAAGACAAATTTGAGACACACTGTATACAATTCTTGAATAGCGTTCTAAATGTTGTGAATTTTTCTCTTTTTTGTCATATCTGGTTCGTCTGGATTATCGCCTGTATTTTCAAATAAAAAAATAGGTAAATAAAAAACTCAGATCTTTTACAAATAAAAAAATTAAATAAACTACCCAAAAACCTATTTCCCTACGACTGCAGAATTTTTAACTTTTAAAATTTTATTAGATTTCATGTATCCAGCAAATTCTAACTATACTCCTGGTTTATTCTCTACAGTACTTTTATTTTTAACTAAAATTAAGCTTTAAAAAGCTCTCTTTGTAAAGCTTTTACGAGCTTTGGAGACGTGAGAGAACTTTCCGTCTAAACCGTTAGATGCCGACACTGCCTAGAAATCAATAAATTATTAGGATGGTGTTTCACACTACAAGTGTTATTTTTTTTTTTATAAATATATATATATATATATATATATATATATATATATATATATATTATATATATATATATATAATTTTTAAATTAATAAAATATTAAAAAATTTATTGTCGATTCAAATGTGATTTTAGCACGACGTCAAAGATTTGGGGGTTTTAATATCTCACCGAAAGGATTGATATATGTTTTTTTAAGTAGCCCTTGGTTTTTCGGTTGTTAATTGCCCCTCCACAGCCCTATTGAAAAGTCCTGTTAAGCAGGCGAAACGCTCTAGAGAGATAGGGAACAACAGAAAATCAGGATTTTCGTTTTTTTAACTGTCGTTGGGGAGTTACATTTTTGTAATACCGACAGTAAATTTTTTTCCCTATTTTTCATCATTATATACCCACCGGTAAATATTTGATGTCGATTTCTAAATGTGATTTTAGCACGACGTCAAAGAGTGAGATTTTAAATCTCACCGAAAGGCATTGATAATGTCTTTTAAGTAGCTTGGTTTTTCTGTTGTTAATTTTGTGCACTCGCCAAGCCCTATTGAAAAGTCCTGTTAGGCAGGCGAAACGGTCTGGGGAAAGAGAGTCACAGGAACAAAGAAAAATCAGGATGTCTGCTTTTTAACGTCGTTAAAAGGGGAGTTACATTTTGTATATATATATATATATATATATATATATATATATATATATATATATATATATATATATATATATAGATATATATATATATATATATATATATATATATATATATATATATATATATATATAAATACAGGTGTTAAAGTTTTATTTATTTTTTTTAAATTTTTTTAGTGAAATTTTTTAAAATTATAAAACCTAGCTTATGTTTTGCTGAACATAATTATTTAAGAACAATAATTTTATTAAAAATTAAAATGTATTGTTTAATTATACATTTTGTTTCATTTTTTTTTAAATTTTGCTATAGTAAAATCGATGCGTCGTATTTTTTTTTAAATCCAAATATCTCGAAAACGGTTGCTCATATCAACTTTTAACAGGTATACCTTTTTGACGTTAAAATGATAAAACAAATATTTAATTACCTTAAAAATTTAATACAGAGCCAACAAAAAGTTGTGATTGTTCAAAATAGTAAAAAGACGTGTAGGTGGCACCCCCTACAAGTAAGAGCCGTACTAAGATTAGTTTCGAATCCGTCATACCAAAAAACCCCCGGAGACCAATTTTTACTTTAATATTTACCTTATCATAGATTTTATTAAAAAAAGAAAAATTAAATAAAAACTTTAACACCCTCTATTTTGAAAACGAAGGCCTTGCCGACCCGTATTTGTATAGAATTTTATGTTTATTTTTGGACCCTGACTACGTACCTAAAGTATTGACATTTCCTCATAAATCACCTTGTATATATATTGTTTTTTTTGAAGCGCATTAAGGAAAAATTTTAAAACTAAATTCTCTATTTGTATTTTTTGTGAAACGATCAAATTTTATCGTCAAATTCCCAATTTCGCAAAAATATCTGCAGATTTCTTAAAATTAGAGGCATCTGAATTATTTGCATAAGAATATTGTTGATTAAAAAAAATGTCTGGATATGGATTTGAAAAAATAAATAGAATTTTTTTTTCAGTAAAATTCAAATTGAAAATTTTCATATCAAAGTGTGTATATTTGGTGTAGATCCCATGTTTTACTTTTTAGGTACATAATTTTGAAAATCCTAGAGCAGCTACTGGTGTAATTATCAGTTTTTTTGCTGAACCAGCTATAATGATGTTAAAATTCGTACAAAAACCAACTCGAACTAACCAGAAAAGAAAATTATCAAAAAAGCGCACCCTATCAAACGTCTTAATACGCCATCGCAAAAATAGGTGAATTGAAGTACGAATTACGGCAACATCCACCCTATCTGCGGGATTTAGCATTGTCTGACTTCTGGCAGTTCTTACATTTTAAAAAATTGTCGTGTAAAAAAAAATCAATTGAACGAGCAGGTAATAGCAGCCTTCGAACTGTACTTTTTTTTACAGATTTTCGGTTTTTACTTAGTTTTAAAAAGTAGAGGATCTCAGGTAGATAAAATTTAATAATAACATGTATTTTAAACCACAAAATTGTGTTTTTCTTATTGAATAATAAAACCTTTTAAACAATACAGCAATTTAGTATTATTCTAAGCCATTTTAAACATGTATATCATGTTCAGTTTTAATCAGATAATTACCACCAAAACCAAAAACTATTTATACTCTTTCCACTCCATTCTGTCAGTCTTCACACGGAATATCAAAGTGGAATTTGCATAGCAAAGGCGGGCGATCGGGTCAAAAGCTTTGATAATATTTTGCTCTGCAGAATTCCAGCTTCAGAATGTTATCTTATCAGTAAGTCTGTTTCCTTTGTGAAAAGTCTGAAAAGTCGATTTTAATATTGAGAAATGCGACGAATCTATAAGTGGAATCTAAAGGAAAAGGAAAGGTCGCTGCTTTAAATGGTAATCGGGGAAATTTCTTTAGAATTTTTAATCTTTTGAAATAATCGGGAAATTATAAACGGATGGAGCTTTGCATTCGTGTAAAGTTCGAGAAAAATCTGATTTAAAGAGTTAATCTGACAAATGCTAATATCAAAGACGTAATTTAAATGTTTTTATTTACATAAAAACTGTTTGACAACTTCATAAACCTGTCAATATAATAGGTATAATGACTAATGTTGTTCTACGATATTCGGGGGTAATACCACTGTTAAAAATTACCGATAATTTTCATGAAAGCTTCTTATTTATAATTCCACGAGTTCGAAGAACGAGTGGAATTTGTATATAACAAGCTTAAAGGAAAATTATCTGGTTAATTTTAATGCACGAGCGGTATTTAGGAAGAATATTTCTAAATTGGAGAAATATGGAAGTATTATACTAATAAAATTGTTTTTTTTGTCATACAATTTTCAATTTCATGCAACATAATTAAAACTATAACTGAAACAATCTTTTTAATTACTTTATCCATTTCTTCATCGTGTACATGACCAAATCGACTCATTTTGACTGATTTTGACGTTTTTAATTGACAATACAAACAAACAGGTTCGATTGTTCTGTGTTTGTAAGTAAGTAGAAATACCACGTTGTCTAGGCAACGTAAAATTTCCGCTGAAAAGTTTTGATTTTTAACGTGTCTTATGGAAAAATTTATACATGAGTAAAATATTCGGGGGTAATACCACGAGTGCTTAAAAATTACCGATAATTTTTATGAAAGCTTGTTATTTCCCAATTCCACGAGTTCGAAGAACGAGGGAAAATTTGTTTTAAAAATTTAAAAAAAAATTATTGGGTTTAATTTTTTTTTCACAGGGAAGGGGGAATATTTCAAAATGGGAAATATGGGGGGCATTGTATTTTTAAATGATTTTTTTTCATACAATTTTTAATTTCATGCAACATAATTAAAACTATAACTATAACGCAACAGTGTATATGCGGTTAATTGAATGGTAAAGAGAACTTAAAAAAAGAGTAAACATAACCTATACAATTTTAATCGTTTAACGGTGAATTCATGCATTTGTGAATTTCAAAATTAGGTGTTATTTTTGAAGCAAAGAATGAACGAATTGTAATTAAAAAAAGACTGCATTATTGTAGTAGAGCTCAGAAAAAAAAGCTAGTAGAGTTGATAAAAAAATTTTAAGAGGAAACCTTTCTTTATCCTGGATATTTATTGACTGCGAAAAGAAGTGGATTTATATTGCATTACAAAAATTTCTGGCGATGATAAAATCTGCAAGCTATGGTGTAATTATTAAATATAATAAAGTGTACCTATTACACATTTACATAGACAACAGTATTACTAAATATAGACATTTTTTTTTATGTACAGGTTGTCCCAAATTCGATTCTTATCATTTGGATCTCGGAAACTTAAAGAGATACGAGGTCGCTTAAATGAAGGCAAAGTTGCGCAATTTGATGC
>JAHBCN010013750.1:0-23855 GCA_019359885.1 Listronotus oregonensis
CGACCTCCAAATCATTCCGATATTCATGTAATCTAAATTTTGAATTTCTTCTTCGCTAAGCCACTAAACCACCAGTTGGTAAATATTGAGACATGGCCGCCCCCTATAAGTTGGTAGCGTCCAGATACAAGATGTAAGAGCTAGGTTTAGCAGCGTTGTAATTGGGTAAAATTTATTTGTTCGCAGTTGCTTTTCTGACGCTACACTGACTGCCCCCACGAATACCGCGTTTCAGAAAGTGTATCATATCAATATCTGTGATTAGCTCCAGCTCAATTTTACAGGTTCGAGTTCCCGCGTCCCACGACAATCCGGGGTACTGCGCTGGATCTAAACCATCCCTAACCTAAATTTATTTAGTTCCTTATTACTATAGACTGAAATAAAACAAAAAATTTTGGTAATGTTTTTTTATTATGTATAAAAACATACAATAATCATAAAAAACATGGTATGTTTAAAATATTAAATACATCAAATACATAAAAAACATGGTATGTTTCAAACAACATAAGTAATAAAAGTTCAAATCATGTTAATAGCTCTAAAACTATCTTAACTTTAAAATAAATACAATAAATTACCTAAAATAAATATAATAAATTACCTAACCTAAAACCCAATAAAGGCTCTGCGCCAAAAGAAATTAAAATAAAGATACTGCCTGTAATCAGTCTTTTTCTTATGAAATATCCGTTGGTTCGTCATATAATACCTGATCTCGATGACCCCAAGCAAGCGTGTACTCTTGGCCGGGTATAATAAGCGCTTGTCGTCCGCGTGACAGCGCCACCTTATTTTTCAGTTCGACATACATATCGTGTAAATGTGAACGGAAAGTCGACATTTCTCGGTGTATTTGCGTTCCTCTACGTCTACAGCTAACTTATAATCTTCGAGCGTTAGAGCTTTTTTGGTGAGTTCGGGAACGCCTTAGCCTTTTTAGTCAACTCTCTACTTTACACAATATGCTTTCGCCCCGGTTTCCGAACTCCCACAACTTTTCCTGCATACTCATCCTTCATTTTACCAAGTATTGATAAGTTTACAGGAACGTCGTGTGGATTATCCTGTGAGTAATTGGAAGTGTCAAATTTATCCAAGTTTTCGCGCATATCGTCATAGAAATTTTCTGTTGTTATGTGCAAAACTAAGGAGTCAGTATCAGTATAGAGTAAGACCGCATTGTTGCCATATTTTGGTTTAATGTACCCGTACAAAAAGTCATACATAATAGTTTTAGATATATCTTATATCGAAAACCCTACATAAATAGGCTTATTATATGTGACTTTTTGTTTTTGCATCTGGATAGCAACCAGATTTTCGTTAAATACTGCAACATTTTTAAAGTGCGGTTTCGCGATCAGCGCTTCTGCCCCTAATCTCCTACCAATATTTTCCCAGTGGGTGATAAGTTTTACGTCTACCCTTTTCTCCACGTTTTCCATCGTTTTTCCAAACACAGCATTATTCATTAATTTAAAAAAGTCTTTTTCAAACTTGTTTTTAGCCTGATTTCTATATGCCGTGTTTAAGTCAATATATTTTTTAAGCCAGGGAGATTGGTTAAAAGATAGCACGCGGTGAATTTTGATTAGCTTAAGGCCGTGATCTAAACATTGTCGCAAATTTTGATAATGAATGACATATTTAGTTTTATGATTTAAATTTGGAATTAATTTAGTAATATTTTTATTTTTTGACTTTGGCGAAGCGATGGACTCTGGGCAAAAGGGTAACTCGTTATGAAGGTAGTGTAAATCTTCCGGATACTCCAAATCGACTTCGAAAACATACCCGACCTCCAAATCATTCGCGATATTCATGTAATCTAAATTTTGAATTTCTTCTTCGCTAAGCCACTTAAAACCACCAGTTGGTAAATATTGAGACATGGCCGCCCCCTATAAGTTGGTAGCGTCCAGATACAAGATGTAAGAGCTAGGTTTAGCAGCGTTGTAATTGGGTATAAATTTATTGTTCGCAGTTGCTTTTCTGACGCTACACTGACTGACCCCGCCACGAATACCGCGTTTCAGAAAGTGTATCATATCAATATCTGTGATTAGCTCCAGCTCAATTTTACAGGTTCGAGTTCCCGCGTCCCACGACAATCCGGGGTACTGCGCTGGATCTAAACCATAAACATTCATACATACATCTCTGAAATTTTCAAATACATCTGCTAAGAGTAAGACGTCGGATTTTAAATATATATCAGAATATTGACCTAAAGTTTCGCATTTGAATAAATTCCACACGGTTAAAGCACGCTTGTAATCGTCTATACTAATGTCGGCTTTTTTTAGCTTGTCAAAAAAGTCTTTATGCGGCGGAAGTGTGGTGTCGTCTAATTTGGAAAAATCATCAACATACGAATATGGAAAGACGCCCTTCTGTCGAATTAACTGAAATTCTTCCTGGTCAGGGAAATACTTTCTGATTTCGCGACACTGATCCGGTTTTAAATTTTTACTTAATTTATCTAGACCACTTGCCATGAAACGAAAACTGTCCAAAAATCTTAATTTTAAATATACTTTTTGTTCACGGCCTTTTTCCACTTCGAAGCTATCGACCAAGACATGTTTGGTAAAGGAAATATACCGTTCCTTGTTTTGGGCGATAACATCTAACCTTTCCTCTTCGGTAGCTAGCTGTTTAATCAACAGATGACTATCGAAGCCGGACAAGTTGTGGAAGAAGATTGGCACAAATTTTGGAACTTTGTAATTCACATTACAAACAGAGTGAGCTGGACCCCGATAAAATCCCGTTAAATGACAATGATCCCTAACTCTTTCATCTTCCGCATTAAATGGTCTCTCACAGATATGACAGTTAACTGCCGTGTTAAACTCAGCCTGTTGTTGAGACGTTAGAGGGATCATAGGCTTGGTGATTTTTAAAAAGTCGTTGTAGAGTCGTTTACAACCGCTCTCCAACAACTCTATAAACTTTTCACTAGCGTCAGTACCCCTATAAGTCTTAAAAACAGATAATGAGTCGTCGAAAGAACATTTAATATAGTAGGCAAAAGAGTAAGGGATATGTTTATGTGTTTTAATTGTATACGATTCATCAGGGTTCAGTTCATTTTCCTCTCTCTCAATGGGCTTTACAACAGTTTCAAAATCAGCGTAAACAACAAAAGGTACTTTTAATTTTTTCTCGAAATTTTCAAATTTAAGTATATTCTCAGGAACGTCTTTACCATATTTATCCTTGCGTAAATTTGTTGTAGGTAATTTAACCGCAACATGGTTACAATCATGTGCCTGATGGGCTTTAAGCTTATCTTCAGAATTAAAATAAATCAAACATCCATCGCATAAATATTTTGCACCATCATGTTTAGATAATTGACTTGAGATCAGCCTAGACAAGTTTCTTATTAGACAATAATGTTGATTCCCATGATCATCACTAATGACTAATAAGTTAACATGTGTAGGTTTTCGAGATCTGGTAAAATACAAGGGGCCAACAACTTCAATACTATTTTTGTCATTTTCGAAAACCTTTTCGAGTCCGTACACATTGACAGAAATATTATTGAGTTGCTCAAACTTGTGAGCATTTACAAGTTTAAACGGAAATTCCATACCTGTAAAATCCAAGTCGTTCTCAAAAGGCTGATAGTTCGCGACTCTATTCGCATTTTGAGTTCGCTCGAGAGGATGCAGGTGAGCTAGGACTGACCACATAAAACATTTTTCATCCTGGTTTTGAATGTTTAAAACAGCTTTCTTTGCTTCAATCTCTTTAGGCAGCGGTATATACGAAGAAGCCTTCATTGGGTTGTACTTATTTAAACTTATATCTAAATGGAGAAGCTGTTGCAAGGCCCAACCTGTAAAAAGAAAAAATTGTTGAAATATTTGTTTAAACGAGTTAAAACCTGCAAATAAATGATGTCGAGTCATAGTGAGCACGTTAAAATCGACAAATAAATGAGTCATGAGATTGTATGCGAGTTAAAGCTTGTTAATGCATCAATAATAAGATTACTCACCACTATCTTTTTCCGAAAACTCCAAGGCCTTCTTGTCCACGATGGCAACAAATTGCGCAAACAGCTCCTCCAGATCCGTATTCCCGTTCACCACCCGAAACTTGGTGTTGAAGGACTTGACCTCAGCTACTTCTTTGGTCTGCAGGAGGAAGCGTCCGAAAAGCTCAACACCGACCTTAAGGCTTTCCCAATTTTGAAGCTGCTTCCCCACCAACTTGACGAAATTGGAGTTAAGGTTTTCCGTAAATCTTTTCACGTTGGTGGGGGCCTCATTAGATGTTAATCGGTATGTCGCAATTCGGCTCCTAAACGATGTCCTAATTAACTGGATTCCAGCTTCCTCCTGCTCTACACAACATTTGGTCCTATGTTGGAGGGTGCGCAAAAGCCCTGGATACTTGGATAAAGACACATCCATATTGCACACCCCACAATGTCTAGTAGCTGTAGATGTCGATGGTTCTGTAAAAGTAATAACTATTTAGTTTACCTATTTAAACGTTAGAAAATAATTTAACAAATTACAGTTAGAAATATTTTAAACTTACCATCTTGGAGGCCAAGTCTTGCTTTCTTAGACGTCATGGCTAGTGGGGCTTCGGCTTGTCTTTTGGGGGCTGGATGTTTTTCACGGTGATGTCGTTGGAGAGCCCCCTCGGACTTGTAAATGGCCCCACACTTGTCGCAAATCTTAACAACAGAACGACAATCGCCATGGCGTTTAAGATGATCCTCACGGGAGAATGAACGAGAACAGTATTGGCATACGAACATGATCTGAAATAATATCGAACTATTAGAACGCTCTCGATATCGAAGGTTCTAGAACTATCCTATATCAAAAAGGTTCTATGTTAAGTTTAAACGAATAGGTTTTAGCGTCTTAAACCATATTTAAAAAGAATTATTGCAATTAAGTAATAAATAAAAAAGTTATACACAGTATTACCAAAAAGGCATTATACAAATAATAAATTTAGAATACTAATATGCTTGTTTTAACGTTCTAAATTATATTTAAAAAGAATTATTACAATCGGTTAATAAATAACCAAGTTCTATAAGACATTACCAAAAGGGCCTTATGCTAATTTTAAATTTTCACAAGTAAAATGTATGTTTTAATATCCTTAATCAGAATTAAAAAAATTTTCCAATCAGTTGATAAATAAAAAAGATACACATAGTATTACCAAAAGGGATTTATGCTAATTTTAATTTTTCTCAAGTAAAATATATGTTTTAATATCCTTAATCAGAATAAAAAAGAATTTTTCCAATTGGTTGATAAATAACCAAGTACTATATATGGAGGTCAAAAGGACATTATGTAAATTTTAAATTTTCTCAAGTAAAATGTGTATTTTAATATTCTAAATCGTTTAGCGAAAAAACGGTATTGATCCGTCCATTAGGAGCTGAGTTATAAGCGAAAACATATAAGGACCTTTGTAAAAGGTGCGCAGATGATCAAAAGTCGTTTTTTGAAGAAACTATTGGAAAAAAAACTTGCGCAAATAGCGGGAAAATTGGCTTCGTCATCCCGGCTGATAACGATCTTTCATAAAATGACATTTTTAAAAAAAGTTTTTTTACCCTTGGATATATTAAAAAAATATAATATTTTTTGAAAAACATGTAAAATGGTTATTAATAATAATAAGTTTTTGATAAATTTTAATATTAATAGGAAATTTATGTATAGCTAATATAAAAACATTCAAAATAATAGTTTTAAAGATTTAATGAGTGTTTGTTATATTTGTAATAAAAAATTACTAACACTAATAAAAATAAGAACTTGTATTTACCTATGTATAATTATAAGGAAAAATTATTACAAAATGACTATTATGAATAAGTTTTTTGATTATTTTTTAATATTAATATTAATATTAATATTAATAGAAAATGTAAATAGTTTTTTTGATTCTTGTATATATTAAAAAACATATTATTGCAAAATGATTATAATGAATAAGTTTTTTGATAATTTTTAATTTTAATATTAATAGGAAATTTATGTATAGCTAATATAAAATCGGTAAAAATAATAGTTTTAAAGATTTAATGGATGTTTGTTGTATTTGTTTGTAATATAGGAATTACTAACGCTAATAAAAACAAGTAATTGTATTTAACTATGTGTAATTATAAGGAAAAACGGTTTTTAAGCAATAAATAAAACTAAGTACTTACGATTGTAAAATAAAAATCACTTTTCAGAAAAACACACAAACACACGAAGTCTAAAAACGTTTAAAATTTAATAAAATAATTAGATTCGGGAGCACTATCGAGGACAAGTGTAACTGGTGATGTGATGTGTTTAACCGTATTTTCAGCTATTTATACTCGCGAACGTGGATAGTCACGGTTCTGGAATTTTCGTTGTGAAATAATATTTTAATTGTCAACAGGATGCTGTTTCCGTTTCGACGTGATAAGAATTTTACTTATCTGCATGTTATTTCCGCTGTGAATACTACACGCGTGGACTTGTTAAATATTATTTTCTAGCGAAAATTTAACTATGCAGCCTTATTTAATAATTTTCTTTTTAATAGCTGCTATAGTTAACCATAGGCGGACTAAATAAATTTATTAAGTGTTCTTTTTAATAATAATAATATTCTGTATAAAGCCTTTTGAAAGTTTAGAATTTAACTCTTAAGGATTTCTGGGAATATCAACTTAAAAGAAAAATTATTTGGCTTTTCTCCAGAATAAAGATTTTTATATATTATTTTTAAAAATTATACTTTTTTTAGAGATTATTATGGAGAGCCAGTCTGCTCCCGCTATAATAGTAACAAAAAATATGAAAAGACATGAAAAGGTTTAATTCTTTATAAAATTGAATTGTTTTAAGTACTATAATAAAATAATTATTTTTATGAAATTATATAAAAATGGAAAATAAACTTACTTGAAAACATTGGCAACCCGTTATAAGATACATATGTTATTTCAAATTTATTGGTTATTTATTAAGTTGATATTCCCAGAAATCAAAATAAACTATAAAAACCTATCTATATGGCTAAAAGCTTTATTTAATTTTTTATACATATTTTTTAAATATTAAAGGTACCTACACGTGTACCTTTACCAGTAACTATTTTTAAAAAGTCATGTCAGAAGTCAATGTCAGTTAATAAAACACAATTTTTAGTTTCTTATCTTTTTAAGTAATATAATCAAATAATTTATTGTACACCGTCCGTCGATAACCAATAAGTTTGAAATAACATATTATCTTATAACGGTTGCAATGTTTTCAAGTAAGTATTTTTATTTTTATATAATTTCATAAAAATAATTATTTTATTATAGTACTTAAAACAATTCAATTTTATAAAGAATTAAACTTTTTATGTCTTTTCATATTTTTGTTACTATTATAGCGGAGCAGACTATCTCCATAATAATCTCTAAAAAAGTATAATTTTTTAAAATAATATATAAAATCTTTATTCTGGAGAAAAGCCAAATAATTTTTCTTTTAATTGATATCCCAGAAATCAAAATAAACTATAAAAACCTATCTATATGGCTAAAAGTATTATTTATTTTTATACATATTTTTTAAATATTAAAGGTACCTACACGTGTACCTTTACAGTAACTATTTTTTAAAAAGTCATGTCAGAAGTCAATGTCAGTTAAAAAACACAATTTTTTAGTTTCTTATCTGTTTTAAGTAATATAATCAAATAATTTATGTGCTACATCCGTCCGTCAATAACCAATAAATTTGAAATAACATATGTATCTTATAACGGTTCCAATGTTTTCAAGTAAGTTTATTTTCCATTTTTATATAATTTCATAAAAATAATTATTTTATTATAGTACTTAAAACAATTCAATTTTATAAAAAATTAAACCTTTTTATGTCTTTTCATATTTTTGTTACTATTATAGCGGAGCAGACTAGCTCTCCATAATAATCTCTAAAAAAGTATAATTTTTTAAAAATAATATATAAAATCTTTATTCTGGAGAAAAGCCAAATAATTTTCTTTTAATTTGATATCCCAGAAATCAAAATAAACTATAAAACCTATCTATATGGCTAAAAGTTTATTTACTTTTTATACATATTTTTAAATATTAAAGGTACCTACACGTGTACCTTTACCAGTAACTATTTTTAAAAAGTCATGTCAGAAGTCAATGTCATTAATAAAACACAATTTTTTAGTTTCTTATCTGTTTTAAGTAATATAATCAAATAATTTATGTGTACACCGTCCTATAACAATAATTTGAATAATATATATTTAATTAATTTTTCAATATATATTTTTATTTTAAAATTTCATAAATTATTTTTATGTCTTAAAAAATTATTTATAAAATAAACCTTTTTATGTCTTATTTTTTTAATTATAAGAATATCTCCTAAAAAAAAAATTATTTTTTTTAAAATATATATAATACTTTATCTGAAAAAATAATTTCTTTAATTTGATACTCCAGAATCAAATAACTATAAAACTAAGTAAATATTTATTTATTTTTTAAATATTAATATATTATTTACCAGTAATATTTAAAAGTATGTAATCTTATAACAAACCAATTTTTAGTTTTTATCTTTAATATATAAAATATTTATTCTACATGTCTCAAAACAATATTAATAACATATATCTTATAATTATTTCATAAGTTATTTTCCATTTATATATTTCTAAAATATTATTTTATTATAGTTAAAACAATAATTTTAAAATTAACATTTTTATGTCTTTTCATATTTTTGTTACTATTATAGCGGAGCAGACTAGCTCTCCATAATAATCTCTAAAAAAGTATAATTTTTAAAATAATATATAAAATCTTTATTCTGAGAAAAGCCAAATAATTTTTCTTTTAAGTTGATATTCCAGAAATCAAAATAAACTATAAAAACCTATCTATATGGCTAAAAGTTTTATTTATTTTTTATACATATTTTTTAAATATTAAAGGTACCTACACGTGTACCTTTACAGTAATATTTTTTTAAAAAGTCATGTCAGAAGTCAATGTCAGTTAATAAAACAAATTTTTAGTTTCTTATCTGTTTTAAGTAATATAATCAAATAATTTATGTGCTACACCCGTCCGTCGATAACCAATAAGTTTGAAATAAAATATATCTTATAACGCGTTGCCAATGTTTTCAAGTAAGTATATTTTCATTTTATATAATTTCATAAAATATATTATTTTATTATAGTACTTAAAACAATTCAATTTTATAAAAATTAAACTTTATGTTTTTCATATTTTTTGTTACTATTTAGCGGACAGACTGCTCTCCATAATAATCTCTAAAAAAGTATAATTTTTTAAAATATATAAATATCTTATCTGGAGAAAACAAATAATTTTTTAATGAATCAGAAATCAAATAAACTATAAACCTATTATATGGCTAAAAGTTTATTTATTTTTTTTTACATATTTTAAATATTAAATTACATACCTTTACCAGTAACTATTTTTAAAAAGTCATGCAGAAGTCAATGTCAGTTAACAAAACTTAGTTTCTTATCTGTTTAGTAATATAATCAAATAATTAGTACACCGCCGTCAATAACCAATAATTGAAAAACATATTATCTTTAACGGTTCCAATGTTTTCAAGTAAGTTTATTTTCCATTTTTATATAATTTCATAAAATAATTATTTTATTATAGTACTTAAAACAATTCAATTTTATAAAGAATTAAACTTTTTATGTCTTTTCATATTTTGTTACTATTATAGGGAGAACTAGCTCTCCATAATAATCTCTAAAAAAGTATAATTTTTAAAAAATATATACAAATCTTTATTCTGGAGCCAATAATTTTCTTAGTGATATTCCAAATCAAATAAACTATAAAACCTATCTATATGCTAAAAGTTTTATTTACTTTTTATACATATTTTTTAAATATTAAAGGTACCTACACGTGTACTTTACCAGTAACTATTTTTTAAAAATCATGTCAGAAGTCAATGTCAGTTAATAAAACACAATTTTTAGTTTCTTATCTGTTTTAAGTAATATAATCAAATAATTTATGTGCTACACCGTCCGTCGATAACCAATAAGTTTGAAATAACATATATATCTTATAACGTTAATGTTTTCAAGTAAGTATATTTTCTATTTTTATATAATTTCATAAAAATATTATTTTATTATAGTACTTAAAACAATTCAATTTTATAAAGAATTAAACTTTTTTGTCTTTTCATAGTTTTTTGTTACTATTATAGCGGGAGCAGACTAGCTCTCCATAATAATCTGTAAACAAAGTATAATTTTTTTAAAAATAATATATAAATATCTCTATTCTGGAGAAAAGCCAAATAATGTTTCTTTTAATTTGATACTCCCAGAAATCAAAATAAACTATAAAAAAAGCATCAATCATGTTATCGACAATTTCGGTAACCAAGTCGGTAACATTATCTTGGTTATTGTTATTTGAATTTGTATTTATAGTGTTTTCAGGACGAATAACTATGTCTTGATGGGTAATAATAGTCGAAGAACGTCTCAAGGTTCCTCATTTTCCGTTTCTGAAGTTGATGAACTAGGCGACGAATCACGGAATCACAAAATATGGATCAATTTTTTCGCAATTTTTTGTTAAGCATGTATTAGCGTTTTTTTCTTTAAATTCCTTTAATTTACTGGCCAGTTCTTCATTTTGCCTTGCTAGCTGCAATATTCGCATAGATCTGCTGTTAGTATTAGCAGCCATTGCCCTAAAAATAAAGGCTATTTTACCAAACAAAAAGGCTACGAGAAAAAAAATAATTCCCAAGAAATTAATTGTTGGTATAGATCAAAATATATTTAAAATGGTTTTTCTAGGTATACATTTTTTGACATTAGATAACTGGTACCCAAATAATATGTTTTTAATTTTTTATCACATCATAGATCATAAGTATGGATAGCTACCAATTTACGTCAAGAGAAAGTTATTATATTTTGGTTCATACTGTGGTTTTACATTGTTATTACAGTTTAAAAACTTATCTTTTAAAAATGAAACCCCGTATTTCCAGAATATTTCCTATCTACGTAAGAAAATAATTAAACACAGTTATTATAATAATAACCCCAAATATTCTAATACTACAATTTTAGTACACAAACTAAAGGAACACAAACAAAAACTAATTGAACACAAAGCTTTAAAGAGTTTTTAGCTTCTTCTGTAACATTTACAATTTTGAAGTTACGAGGTATTCGCATGAGGCCGACGAAATGACTAGCTATGGAATCACAATAAATTTACAATTTACTCACCTCCATAGTGTGTGTATCACATTTATTTATCTGTCAAGCGTCAAAATACTAGATTGCGCGGCAAAGCCGGTGTTATATCAATTAGACGTATCCACTTAATTGTTAAGTAAATATGACGCATGTACGTTATGTTAGGTTTATTTGTCGTATTTGAAGTGCAAATACGACATATATACCTAAAAATACGCAGTTTGGACAATTTGGCTTAACAAAGTAAACATAATTTCTTATACGACAAAGAAATAATATAGTTTGCTGGCCAGTAATAAATGTTTTACGAAATTTTGATCTAACAAATAGATGTAAAGTTTTGATATGATGTGAAATACCAGAAAATGCTAAAATTGCCAAGAGGTGCAGATACGACTCTTATTCTTAACACGGTTTGATAGTCTGTTAAACTGCGTTAATTTAAATATTTATTTTTGAATTTTAATTTAAATATTTGTGCAGTGTACCCAAAGAACTAGAATTTTGCAATAATAAAATTTATTCACTATAAACCAAACTAGATCTGATAGACTAAAACGATGAATCTTTTAAGGATGATGACTTAAAAACAAAATATTTTACTGGATTTTCTAATGCTGAAATGCTTTTTATTATTTGTGATACTATTATATCCCAAGTTTTATCTCAACAAAATAATTTATTATCACCATTTCTACATTTGCTATTAACATTCATGAAACTACGCCTAAATTTATCTTTTAAATATTTAGATAATAAATTTGCTCAGCCCTACAACTTTTTTAGAAACATTTTATTACATTCTTTATAATAAGTATAATTGTTTTATTTATTGGCCCGAGAGAGATGCATTGCAAAAAATGTAACATTGTGTTTTCAAGAATCTTTTGGTAAAAAAGTAGCAATGATTATAGAGTGTTTTAAAGTTTTCACTGAAACCCCATCACAAAATCTAAATGCTGCCCGTTGTTGGTAAAATTATAAACACCACCAAACAGTTAAATTTTTAATTGGAATTACTCCACAATGTACAATATCATTTATTTCAGGGCATAGGGAGGTCAAACTAGTGATAAATTTTTAACAGAAAATTGTGAATTTCTTAATTTAATTTTACCTGGTGATGTAGTATTGGTTGATAAGGTTTTTTAAATAAAATATTCAATAAAAACATTGGGGCAAAATTAAATGTTCTAGCTTTTACTAGGATAAAAAACCAATTACACCCTTTAGATCAAGAAAATACATGAGCTATAACAACTGTGAGAATTCATGTAGATAGAGTTATTGGTTTGCTAAAAAAATATCACATTTTTCAAGAGACTTCTCCAATAAGTATGTTATCAAAATCTAGAGACTCTTTAAGTGTTTTGAATAAAATTGTTGTGATATGTAGTGCTTTTCTAAATTTATGTAATTCTCAGATTCCACTTATATAGTTAAATAGAATTAAAAAATGTTAATTACTATAAAATTGTACATACATTTTATTTTTTTTTCATGTAATGTCTTTAAGTAAAAATATATAAATTTTATATATTTTTTTTATTAACCAGACCCCATAAAGCTTTTTAAGTTTTTTTAAAAATATTAGGTACTAAAAGGGAATAAATAAAACTAAATACTATATTTTACAGTACAAAATATGTAAATATACTTATGGACAAAAATATCGAATAATCTTAAAATTTGCAATGCTAATTGTATGGACCAAAAATATTTATATTACCCCTTAGACATCATCAAACGAGGTAAGTAAAATGTAAAATGTTAAAAAATGACAATTTCACAATTGTGTATCATTACAAAATTTGTTGGGTTACTGATAAACCCCACAGAGTGTTACACATTTTTAAATCAATAACGGCTATTTAATTATTGCATTCTTTTTCTTAAAAACTTTCTACACTCTGTGGGGTCAGTAACACAACAAATGTTTTAATAATACAAAACTGTGAGATTGTCCTTTCCTAACAATTTACATTTTAATCACCTTGTTTGATAATTTCTAAGTGGTCATATAAATATTTTTGGTACAGACAATTAGCATTGCGTCTTATGGCAAATTTTGAGATTATTCAATATTTTTGTACATGAGTGTATATTTATGTCATTTTTTTTATTGAAATTGTTTTACAGAAATTAATTTGAACTAAATGGAAATTAAAATGGCATTACATTCACAGTGATACCATTAAATTCCACAATCAAAATTATCACATTTCAGCATCGGACGTCCATCATCTGGGTTTTATTTACAGTATTGGAAAGAGTCAAAGAATAGAATAATATGGAGGAAACACGAGAACAAACTTCTCCCAAACCAGCCATACAAGTGCAGTGTGCACTTGATACACTTCCATCATTTAAAATTATGATCCATACTTCAAATGACTTTTTCGCAGATTTCTGGGAGTGCCCAGCCTGAAACAAAGACATAATATTACTTAATTATAATATTACTTTATTTAAAAAAAGCAAATTACATGAATGGCAGCCGTCTAATAGAAAATAATAATTCTCTCCCAAATATGTTGTAACTATTCGGAATGGATTAAAAGACAGATCTCAGGGGAAAATACAGAACACAGATTAGTAAAGTTAGGTTTTTGTAATTTAGCCCTAAATAGGTTCCAGTCTCGGTTGGAAGAATTATCAGAACACAAATTTAAATTAGTATTTGAAATAATTTATAAGCCTAAATATGTTACTAGAACTCGCTGTTCTAAAGAATAAATAGAAAACTAAGAAATAGTTTATATTTAAAAATCAGGTTTCCTAAGTTTAAATATTCGAATTAATAACTCACTACAAAATAAAAGTGTGGAAACATGCAAAATTTCAGTAAGTTAACCCAATCGAGTTTCGCAGGAGTTATATTTCCAATATTACAAATAACTACAAACTTAAAACTGGAAACTGTCTAATAATTGGATTTGCAAAATTGCAAGATCTGAATTATATCCATATTATAAAACATTCAAAACAGGAGTTCATAGGGATTTTTAATACCCTAGATCAAATTCTTAGCGTAAGCTTTTGTATGAATTCATTTGTTGTCCAGTGTAAAAGCTATTACTCAAAATTAAGTAATTTATCAGGTCCATTAGAGTAACATTGGGCAAATCACTAATATTTAGAGTTGTGACGCGCTTATTTATTTTAGTGAATTCCTGCATCCATAAGTGTTGTTTCTGAAAGGAAAATAAATTTTATGTCCAGAAGTACTGTAAGGTTGCCGCCAGCTTTTCGACAGTGGAGAAGGGCTGGGTCAACTAAAAGACAGATATTAAAATAAACAGTTTACTGTTTACAAAAAAATTAAAGAAAATGGGCGCCACGTGATTTTAAATAAAACCCCCAGTACTATTTGGTAAAACCACAAAACCAATAATCTCTTATGAATGCTTAGTAAGCCAGAACAAGAAAAATAAATTAATAAACAAATGCCATATTAGTAAAAGGTAATAAGAAACAACTTCCCCAAAATAATTCTATATTAATTAAGCGAAGGAAGGTTGGTTTTTTACATTACGTGTATCTACGACAAAATTTACAAACTTATTAAAAGCTTTGAAGCAGCATTGTGCCCCTTCCCAACAGTAAAGGTTTACTAATTTTTACTATTTACAAACTAAGCATAACATTTATCATTCCAGAATGTTACAAATTTTTACTATTAACAATTAAGCCTAACATTTATCATCTTAAAATGGAGCGCAATGTGAAAGCTTATGTTGCTAAAATTATGCCTAACAAAAAGGGACGTTCGATAAAACACCACCACAGCAGCTTACGTAAATGTAGAGGGAGGGCGGAAAAAAATATATAAGGAAAATCAGGTAATATTGGAATATATTTAAGTAATTATTAAGCGCGGTACTCGTTAAGTTTAAATAAAAAAAAGACTAATTGCTTTCACCCAAGGCTTTATACATTTTACACATTTACATTTGATTATTAAAAAAATAAAAAATAATTAATATTATTTCAAAAAAAAAAAAACAAAATACTACAGAGAGCTCTTTTAAGACAAAAACATAGAGAAAGCACAAAAAATATAACTCTGAATAATTGATTTTATTACGAAGAAAATATCCTACAAGCTTCCTTGCGGTACGGAAAGGCTTTACGCCGCTACAATACTGCCGAGTCGCTTAAATTGTTATCCCGCAGGAAAAACCCTAAAATAAACAGAACCCATAAATAATTTGGAACGGACTTACTCGTGTGTGTTAACGCATACCTCATAGGATAGTTAAGGGTCCTGGAAGGCTTGCCGTATTGTAAAGAAAATGCGACAGAGTTGCATTCCGAGTAATTAGTGTTCGCCTTAAAATAATAAGAACTTCATAAGAAAACCAGTTTTTTTTTTGTTATAAAAAAAAACCCAAATTACTTTTTTTCTTTTAAAGAACCACATACCTGTTAATATTCTGTCTATTAAGAAAAATGGCGTGAGCTGAACCAATGTGAAAATCGCTTTAAGAAAGGCGTTTTCTTAAACAGAACTCAAAACTTTAGTCGCCGAACGCGAAAACATAAGAAAAATCCCGTAAAACTTCGACTTTTAATACCGCTACAGCAGCGGATAATCACTTGGAATCAATTCCGGTCTTAGTTTCACCACATTTCAGCTTTAAAAGGAAGCAGCGTGAGACGGTTCCCGCATAGGACACCAAGGTTCTTACAAAAGCCAATTTGAAAACTCTATATGAGACTGTTAGCAACTTATCGCCACAAACGATAACTCTAACAAAATTATTCTTTTAATAATTATCATTTAAAATTAATTTTTAAAAACCCATTTTATTAATAACTAACTATAAAATTAATTATCAACTGGACTAATAATAAGTTATTCTTTAAGGTCTAATTGTTTTGGACAGTATATCACTGGTTAACAGAATGCTTAACTCGTCTATTTTTAACAATTTTGCCAATCCTTAACAACTAAATCTTGAAAATCTAATTGCCAGTTTTCGTTATAAGACTAATGTTAGTGACGTCAGTACAGATTTTTTAAAATTACTAATACGTCCCTAGACAACGCCTTTCCTTAAAAATTGAACTTTACTTAATATTTGTGAAAAAAAAAATATAATACATTTTTTTAAGGAAAAGAACTCCTATTATTTAGGTTATTTAAATAAATAAATATATCCTAAAACATCCTCAGCAATAAAAGAATCACGGCAACCTGTTTCTCTTATCACTGCCTTTCCTACGTATGAATTGATAGCGCACTCACCTTGAAGGTAAAATTTGACTTTTAGTTCCTAAAATGGCTTACCAAGACAATAACATTCTGTAGTTAAGTTATAGTTTTCCGATTTTAAAAAATATCTGATTCTTAAGAAAAATAAAATATCTTGTATATTAATCCTTTATGTTTACCTATATGTGCATTCCTGCTAGGGATCGGTTAGGCCAGGATAAGTTCTTTTAAACGTGCTTTAAAACTGTGACTGCCTTTAAATTAAAAATTCACTATTTGTTTTCTGGATTAATTGACGCATTTCGGTGAGTATTTTTTTTTTAGATTATGCGACACTATACGCCCCTATTTACCAGCAAGTTCTGTCCAAAGCATTTCTAGTTGAATAATTGAATGTATTTTACCAAAATTATGTATAGAACCTCTTCAAATTTACATATTTTATTACCAAATTCTTGCATAATTATATTAATACATCTTGAACATACCGAACACTTCTTCACATAACGAGCAATATCAGATTTCATCTTTGGCCAGTAGTATCTTTGACTTACTCTGTAAAAAGTGTTCAGAATACCAGGATGACGAGCACATGGATCAGCATGACAATTAAACAGAATTTCTTTTCTCTCTGGTTTTGGAACAACGCGCTTCCAATAGTCCTTATCCTTAGATAAATCGAGATATGTACCAAGTTTATTATACTTATACAAAATCGAACCCACAACTCTCCAAGATGAGAATTTAATAGGGTTCTTGTTTACCTTATTAATCATCTCCTTATACCACTTACCAGGAGTAACTAACTGTTTCAAATCCTTTTTAGATGTTGGATTATATTATCAGCCGAAATTTCATGATGGTCTGCACCGTTTCTATGTAAAACATCAAAACTATATTGCTGTAATTTAACTGACCAACGAGCTAGTCTTCCATTTGGCTCCTTTAGGTTAGCCTCTCACACTTGGTTAGAGATCTACTCAAATAACACACAACATTTTCTCCATCGGGATGCTGCTGACTCAATACTGCACCGATACCAAAACCACTTGCATCTGGTTGAACACAGAATGGTAAACTAAAGTCAGGACACGACAATACTGGTGCTGAGACAAGGTGTTTCTTAACGGTACGAAAAACTTCCTCCTGTCTTCCAGTCCAGCGAAATTTAACATTCTTTTTTGTTAACTCCGTCAAAGAAGACACAATAGACGAAAAATTAGGAATAAAGCGACGACACCATGAAGCAGTGCCTACAATACTTCTAATCTCCGAAACTTTTGTAGGTGTAGGAATGCGTAGAATAGCGTTAATTTTTTCAGGATCTACATGTAAACCATTTTTGTCAACCACATAAGCCAAGTAACGCAACTCGGTTCGACAAAATTGACACTTCTCCCTGTTTAACGTTAAACATGCGGCAAGTAAACGTAAAGGTTTACTAATTTTCACTATATTTACAAATTAAGCATAACATATTATATCATTTCAGAATGCTACAAATTTTTACTATTTACTATTAAACCTAACATTTATCATCTCAAAATGGAGCGCAATGTAAACGCTTATGTTGCTAAAATTATGCCTAACAAAAAGAAACGTTCGGTAAAACACCACCACCGCAGCTTACGTAAGCGTAGAGGGAGGGCGGAAAAAATATAAGGAAAATCAGGTAATATTGAAATATATTTAAGTAATTATTAAGCGTGGTACTCGTTAAGTTTAAATAAATAAAAAAAGACTAATTGCTTTCACGCAAGGTTTTATGCATTTTACACATTTAAATTTGATTATTTAAAAAAAAAATTATTATTTCAAAAAAAAAGACAAAATACTACAGAGAGCTCTTTTAAGACAAAAACGTAGAGAAAGCACAAAAAATATAACTCTGCATAATTGATTTTATTACGAAGAAAATATCCTACAAGCTTCCTTGCGGTACACGAAAGGCTTTACGCCGCTACAATATTGCCGAGTCGCTTAAATTGTTATCTCGCAGGAAAAACCCTAAAATAAACAGAACCCATAAATAATTTGGAACGGACTTACTCGTGTTTTAACGCAAACCTCATAGGATAGTTGAGGGTCCTGGAAGGCTGCTGTATTCTAAAGAAAATGCGACAGAGTTGCCTCTCAGCGTGTTGTGCCTTCCGAGTAATTAGTGTTCGCCTTAAAATAATAAGAACTTCATAAGAAAACCCGTTTTTTTTGTTATAAAAACAACCCAAATTACTTTTTTTCTTTTAAAGAACCACATACCTGTTAATGATCTGTCTGTTAAGATAACTGGCATCCTGCCGTTGTTAAAATGGCGTGAGCTGAACCAATGTGAAAATCCTTTTAAGGAAGACGTTTTCTTAAACAGAACTCAAAACTTTAGTCGCCGAACGCAAAAACCTAAGAAAACTCCCGTAAAACTTCGAGTTTTAATCCCGCCACAGCAGCGCATAATCACTTGAAATCAATTTCGGTCTTAGTTTTACCACATTTCAGCTTCAAAAGGAAGCAGCGTGAGACGGTTCCCGCATAGAACACCAAGGTTCTTCCAAAAGCCAATTTGAAAAATCTATATGAGCCGTTAGCAACTTATCGCCACAAACGATAACTCTAACAAAATCATACTTTTAATAATTATCATTTAAAATTGAATTTTAAGACCCGATTTTAAGAAATATCTGATTCTTAAGAAAAATAAAATATAGTGATTATTAATCCTTTATGTTTACTTTATATGTGCATTCCTGCTAGGGATCGGTTAGGCCAGGATAAGTTCTTTTAAACGTTCTTTAAAACTGTGACTGCCTTAAAATTATAAATTCATCAAATCAAAATCAATCGGTAGAGACCAAAAGGATTTTTTAGTTTTAGAAGTAAAGTTTCCAATGTTTAGAGATTTTAAGTTATGTAAATTTAAAACGTTCAAGTTTTAAAACATTAATTTAAAACGTAAGGTAACTTTTAACTTATTAGTATAGAGACTTTAAGTTTAATTTTACTAGCCAAAACTGATTGTTTTTTTCATTTAGATTGACATTTCTTTGGTAATTTTCTTTTAAAACATTAAAATATGTGTAAAAAATACAGAACTATTTTAAATTTGTTTTAAATTTAATTATTATAATGATGAATACTAAGTAATATATTCTTTTTTGTTTTTTGTCATGATTATTAAATAATTGTAAACAGCTTGTTAGTCGTGCTGTTGTCAGTCTCGTCATTGTCTTATATGTTTATTAAAAAATGCTTTTATTTTTTTTTTATTTATTAATAAATTTATTTATGTGGATTTGTGTTTCTTTTATTTCGGTGCATTAACACAAAATTTTTCCTATAAGTTTAATTTTAAAATGAAAATAATTTCAGTTTCAAATTTATAAGGTAATTTTATTAGTTAATGGATAAAACTTTAGGAAACCATGAGTTAATATTAAGTCTTATAATATATCATAAATGAGTTATCACAGTTTTTTTCTAGGTTAAAGGTAAAATGAAAATTACTCAGTTTAAAATAAATATTTTTACTATTATTGTTGTAGGTAAAAAAAAACAATAATATTATATTAAAATGTTCTATTTTTTAAATTTGTTTCTCTTAATTTTAACTATTATTTTTCTGGAATAAGGGTAAAAAATAAAAACACTTATATGGTTGAGTTTAAAATTTATATTTTACTATTTTTCTAGGTTAGAGTTAAAAAATAGAAACACTAATATGGTTAAGTTTAAAATTTATAGGTGCACATTTTTAGAAATACAGAAATACAGCTTAATTTTCTAAATTGCAATGGAGCCAATATTACATAGTTTTATAAAATAGTGTTAATTATAATGCACATTTTATTATTAGAGAAATGCATCTTAATAAAGTGAATTATGACTTAATTTTCTAAATTACAAAGAGCTAATATTACATAGTTTTTATAAAATAATGTTTATAAAATAGTAAATATAAAAACCATTTATTATCAATATTTGTCTTATTGGGACTATTACAAATTAAACACAGTTCTGGATTGTATATTTGATACAGATTGTTCTTACATATAAAACACTTAAGTTCGTTAATGTGTTACGTTTTATACTATTAAAGAGTTTTAATGAATTCTTAAAGTACCACCTAAAAATATTACCTACCCTTAAGAATGCGGCCAACGGAACATATGCTCGCGAATGCTAGTCGGCGTGGGAGTGGGTCAAATCTTGACCAGGGCGCCACTAGTTTGTACCTATATAAAAAAATTTAAACCCGCAAACCCAAACTAGAAGGTCCTCGATATCAAGAATTTTTAAGGGTAATTGATAAAAAAAATAAATAAAAAAGCTAAATAAATAGGTTTGGTTGAGGTATTATAGGGCAATAAAACACAGTCTGCTTCTGTTAGACAATGAACACATTTATTGGGCGCTGAGTTACAGGTAGCTCTTGACCAAACGGTTAGTAAATGTCAAAAAAAACGGTTTATAATGAGAATTTTAAAATATGATAACTCGATATTAACATTAATTCATAAATTGGTCCATAGGATGAAAATAAAATTTACAATGGGGCGTATAGCGTACATAACCCAGACTAAACCATTCAAGGCAAGTATCCCATAAAAATAAGCCAATAATGGTCAGATGGTGTAATTTAAACAAGGCTTTGACACCGCAGAAAAGATTTTTTATTTTTCCTTTTAAATTCAGTATATCACATTAGCAGGTCAGTAAAAGTCAGCCATTACATTATAATTTTTCATGTGCCTTATATGGGAAAGCTAGGCTACCGCTTTATAAAAGAAAAGTATCAAATAAACAGTTGAGTATAGAATAGTAGTAGAATATCATAATACTTCAGGATCAAAGTGAGGTTCAATGTCAATAAGTTACAAAATAAAAATAAAACAAAAAAATCAGATTAGGTGAACCTTGTACGCGTGTACCATGGTATACGGGAACGCAGTATTACACACCAATATGTATCATTAATTTATCACTAATATTAAAAATGAATCGCTAATAATAAGTCGACAATGCCGCAAAATAAAGAAACAGACATAGTTTCATGTAAAAGTAATTGAGGAAATTTATATGTAAACTGATTATTTTAAGCATTCAAAATAAATAAAGAAAACATGATGCAACAAGCATGACCATAATTGTTTAACCACTGCTAATTGCAATCGGAAATTAATATTATTGCAGCAAGTTAACCAAAATAAAACGCTGAAAAAAAAAGAAAAAATGGCAGTATTAAAACAACGCTAGGTCATACCGGTTACCTAAGAAGAAATGGAGACAAAAAAAATCATAACTAGTGATGGAACAATTCAAAATAAAATAAACTGATAATTTGATTATTAAAACAATTTTTATCATTTATCTACATATTTAACGCCACAAATCCATAGTAGCCTGGGACCAAATCACCAGGGCGTCGTGACGCAGCTCATGAACCATAATGGCCCGTACCCCTCGGGTAGAAATAGAAGTAAATCCAGTAGTGGAAAAAAGAGAAATCCAGAAGTGGAAAAACTTGCATTCTCATTGTAAACATACGTTTCAAAAAGGAACATATTTTTTTATCGTAAATTTATATTTATATTTATATTTATATTTATATTTATATTTATATTTATATTTATATTTATATTTATATTTATATTTATATTTATATTTATATTTATATTTATATTTATATTTATATTTATATTTATATTTATATTTATATTTATATTTATATTTATATTTATATTTATATTTATATTTATATTTATATTTATATTTATATTTATATTTATATTTATATTTATATTTATATTTATATTTATATTTATATTTATATTTATATTTATATTTATATTTATATTTATATTTATATTTATATTTATATTTATATTTATATTTATATTTATATTTATATTTATATTTATATTTATATTTATATTTATATTTATATTTATATTTATATTTATATTTATATTTATATTTATATTTATATTTATATTTATATTTATATTTATATTTATATTTATATTTATATTCATATTTATATTTATATGGGCAGGTGTGGATGATCCAACTCTAAACGACATTTTTTCTGAAAAAATACATTTATATATACAGCAAACAACTTTGGGTCTTGTATTAAACATGCAACTAACTTCACTACTTCGAGAGTTAGCGTAATAAAGTGAAAACTAATTTACACTAGAATTCATACCAAACAACTAGTCCTAAATTACACTGACGATAACAAATGGTTTATTGACAAAAAGTGTAAAATAGAGTACTCTATTTCTGGATAACAAACAGACCTAATAAATTCCAACGCGTTTTGACGCGATTACACGTATTTACAGTTAAACTTGCATTCTCATTGTAAACATACGTTTCAAATAGGAACATATTTTTTTATCGTAAATAGGTGTAATTGCAAATTTAAACATGGTTTTTGGTTTTGATCAACTTTTCTTCGTAACAATTTTCGGAATTATCGAAATTGTCTAAAATAAAGGTATTTTTCTCTTGGGCAAAATTTATACTTTTTAACAAAACTCGTATACGCCTAAAAAAAATTAATATCTGATAGTTGTATTTTAGGTTTTAGACCATGCGGAACTTTTTATGAAAAATAACTTTTTTTCATAAAATAATAATAAAAAGTTTTCCATATGGTTCCAACTAACTGAGACATACTGTATATATTAGCATATTTATATTAATCTATATGTAACAACCGTATGATTATGTAACTAGCAAGGTCATCATTTTATTAGTAGTATAATAACATAAATATTACTCATGTAAATAAAACATGCCACGGCAATGTCACCAGATAGGTTAGACCGTAGCAAGGTTAGACCGTAGGATTTTGGTACAACATCACAAAATGACCTTCACTAATTTGTATAAATTGTGCATTCTAAAACTAATAAAACCACTATTTCACTGTGAAGTATTTCGAACAGATTGAGAAACTCTATGACGAAGTCAAAAAGTATCTGATGACCTGCAAGAAAACCGAAGGCAGTGAAGAAGAATCGCATGGGAAAGAAGAAAGCAATCTAGACGAAGAAAGACTAAGAAGAAAGGACGTGATCACCCAAGAATTCATATACGTTATCCACGAAACTGAGCGAGAGATTACCAGAAACAAACCGATTTCCCGCTACGAGTTCCTGAAAAACGATGTGAGAAGCCAATGGGAGCCCCTCCAGCAACTTCATAACGACATCTTAGTCAATGGAAACATAAATGGAGACTATCTTGGAAACCACAGGAGCATAAAGAAGAAGTACGAAGCCATCATGGAACAATTAGATGAGAAAATAAAGAGAAACAAGCACTAGCCACCGAAGCC